>PVIR01020178.1:0-33681 GCA_004026965.1 Petromus typicus
AATACAAATCAGGTCCATAAAACTACAAACTTTTAGTTTACTAGATTGGAAGTATGAAAAAAACACATTTTTACTTTACCTTTTAGGATCAAAAGCTTCAGGTCCACCTCTAGAACCTCCTCCTGGGGTTCTCCACACAAGACGTTCAATATACTCATCGGCCACAAAAGGCTCCTAATTTACAAAAATAAGTGTACTTTAACAAAGTTTCATTAAGATAATGTGAATTACAAATATAAAACAGATTTTATGTGAGAATTAAAAATGAAATTAAGTGGCCAGGGATTTAGCACAGTGGTTGCAGCATCTGCCTTGCAAGATGGAGTCCAATCCCTCGTAACCACACACCATAACGCCGTTCACACCTGTAATGCCAGCACTTAGGAAACAGAGGCAGGAGGACTGCTGTGAGTTTGAGGCTCACCTGAGATACACATTGAGCTTAGGGCCAGCCTGAACTACAAAAGCAAGACCATGTCTCAAAAAAGAAAAGAAATTAATTTACTAATTATTTAAATGTCTACATCATTAAAATGTACATAGTTTTTATCAGATTAAAATCAATAGAGCAAAATGCTTACTGAAAAATAAAATATTAAAATATCAGAAGAGTATTAATTACCAGATAGAACCCCACAGAAAAAGAGCAAAAAATACAAATAGGCAAATTATAAACACAAACGTTCCCAAAATAGGTGAATATACAGCGTTGCTAAGCTTCTAGTTCAAATTATCATTTTTTAACCTCACAAACTAAGAAATACTCTTAAAATTCTATTATGTTACACAGAAAAAATTGAACTGAAATGCACTCTTTCATAATTATTAAAAATGTCAACAGACACAATCTCTTCAGAGGACTACTGGTCACTATCTCCAACATCAATCATGTTACAAATGCTCAGACTTCTTAATCCAGTAATTCTACTTTTTATATTCTAAAGGGAAGGCACATACAAACACAAAAACTTCTGCAGAGTTGTTGGGCCAGGGATTTAGCTCAGTGGTTCCGACACCTGCGTGGCAAGCACAAGATCCCAGGTTCATTCCCAGTAACCATATACAACAAAGCTGGGTGTGGTGACTCCCATCCACCAGCAATCAGTACCCCATACCATAGCGCTGGGTGTGTATAGTGGCTCATGCCTATAAATCCCAGCACTTGGGAGGAAGAGGCAGGAGAATGGCTGTGGTAGAGGCTAAGTTCAGGACCAGCCTGAACTACAAAGTGAGACCCTATCTCAAAAAAACAACAAAAAACAAACCTTCTATAGAGTTGTTATGGTTTACATCTAAAATGTTCCACACAATATGTGTGAGGATGACTGGATTGGCAAGGCACCTAAGAGTTTAGAAGCTGGACGTGCTGCTGGGAGAGTGAGGTAGCATGGGAATGACCTGGAAGCATATCTTCTTGTCCCAGCTCTTTTGTTCTCTCTCTCCTACCTGCTACAGGACTAGCTGCTGTTTGCTTGCCCTGTCACCATACCCTTTACACCTTGCAGCCTGCTCACTTTGGTCTGAACTGGAAACTGTGAGCCACATAAACCTCCTGAAGTTTCTGGTATAAGGTACTATATTTTGTCCCAGTGACAGGAAAGTAACCGATAAAAGTGTTCACTGTACATTATACCTAATACTGTAAGATTACTTACTCATCCAACCAAACCATGATCAACAAATTATTGCAGACTAATAGGATGAAAAACTACATTCCAAATAAAATCATGTAAAATATTATTTAATGAAATTAGAAAAAGGCTAACAATATCTGGTAAAAAAAGATACTAAATTTTCTTAGAATAAAGTAGTAAAATTAATTATTTAAAAAGAATTTCAGAATAGAAGGCCCAATTAAAAACAGTAAACACTTGGGCCAGGGATTTAGTTCAGTGGTTCAGCGTCTGCCTTGCAAGGTCAAGGGCCCGGGTTCGATGCCCAGTAACCACATACAACAATGCTAGGCATGGAGACTCACACCCATCAGCAATCAGAACCACATACCACAGTGCCAGGCATGGTGGCTCACGCCTATAAGCCCACACTTGGGAGGTAGAGGCAGGAGAATTGCTGTGAGTTCACGGCTGAACTCAGGGCCAGCCTAAAGTACAAAAAAAGTGAAATCCTGTCTCAAAAAGAAAAAAAAAAAACTGTAAACACTCAAATGTTTACTACTCATAGATAGCAAATTGTTTAGGCTATTCCCCATTAGTATGTACACTTTCCATATCACCTCTTTCATGTAACCACTACACAGTACTCTGCTGCCAGTGTAGTACATATCCAATAACCCAGCAGCAATTGCTAGTGATTCGTTTGAATTTTTGAATGTGTAAAATATTTTTAAAGTATTTTTTTACTGATAAACATTTGTTAAACTAAAAAATTTCCAAATCTCTATTAAACTTTGGGTAAAAAAGATGTATAAAACACAAACTATACCCTCAAGAAACTCATAGCCTAATAGGAAAAAGAAGTACAAAGAATTTGATAATGTATAATATGTAAAATTTTAAAATGTGTGCACAAACTTCAGTATCAGCAGTGGTCAGTAATTTATTGACCCAATAGGGAGATTAAGGAGATAAAAATAAATTGATCATTAATTTGTTTACTGAACACCCACTGTGTTCTGGATACCACGTTAAGCACTGAGAATAAGAAAGTAAATCTGACAAGATTCTTTACAAACCTAAAAAAAAAAAAAAAAAAAGAATTAAAAAGGGGCCGGGGAGTTAGCTCAGTGGTTCCGGCGCCTGTCTTGCAAGCGCAAGGGCCCGGGTTCGATTCCCCGGTAACCGCATAACGATGACCCACACCCAGCAGCAACCAGTACCACATACCACAGTGCCGGGCGTGGTGGCTCACGCCTGTAATCCCAGCACTCGGGAGGCAGAGGCAGGAGGATTGTGATGTGAGTTTGAGGCTGAGCTCAGGGCCAGCCTGAACCACAAAGCGAGACCCTGTCTCCAAAAAGCTAAAAAAGAAAAAAAAAAAAGATTCTTTACAAGCACTCACGGAAATGATCTTCTAACTTGGTATATCAATAAATCAAGTATCACAGAAATAAATAATTGAAATTGTGGTAAATTTGATGGCAAGAAAAGCCCTGGTTATTATAAGAGAATGCCACAAAGAAAGGGGGTGACTGGAATATGGAGAAGGATGGAAGACCGGCCAGGAAGAGTGCTGTAACACGCAAAGTTCCTAGGAAGTGACAGTCCGGCTGAGGTCCAGAGAAGAAAAATCACCAGCCAAAAGTACAGTAATGCTTTCCAGACTAGTAAGAGAACAGGAAGCCAGAGCTTAACCTACTGGAGCAACTGAAAAATACAGGAACCACATATGGAAAGATCCAGAAAGTGATGACTATGATCAACATGATAATATTGTGCTCCTTATCATCACATCAGAATCTGAAATGGCTCATCAGTCTGATATGGTAAGAGAAAGAATGAGAGGAGAAATTTTGGTTAGAATATGAATGAATAACCATCGTGATAAGATGAGTACATCATAAGAATAACGATCTTGATCAGCACTTCATTTGCTAGTGTCAGTAAGATAGAGGAAGTTCCTACTTTACCGCCCACTTTATGATGTCAAGTATTCCCCAAGAAAATCCAAATTGTATGTGGTAAACCTAGAATTTAAATCAATTTGCTCTACTCCTGCTAAGTAGCTCCTCTACTAGAAGTGCCTCTTTACATTTGGAAAGTTAGGTGAGTAAGAATAAACAGTAAAGCTAAAAAGGTAAAACTGTCACATGAGGGTATAACATTAATTTTCACTTTTAAATTTTCTACCTACATTAATAAATATTAATCATACGGCAAATCAATGATGCAAACCAGTCCAGTAGGGCCGAGGAGTTAGTCCAGTGGTTCTGGCATCTGTCTTGCAAGCTCAAGGGCCCAGCTTCGATCCCCGGTAACCACATCTAATGCCAAGAGTGGTGACTCACATCCACCAGCAATCAATACCACATACCACAGTGACAGGCATGGTGGTTCACGCCTGTAATCCTAGCACTCAGGAGGCAGATGCAGGAGGACTACTGAGTTGGAGGCTTAGTTCAGGACCAGCCTGAACTACAAAGCGAGATCCTGTCTCAAAAAAAAAAAAAAAAAACAGTTCAGTAATTTTATCAGACAACTGATTAAAAAATACAATTTTATTTTTTAAAAAACCCTATATATTTTATGATTACTATCACCATTCATCACTAAAAGGGTAAATATCAACCAGAAAGAAGATAAAACAATAAAGTGGGTTTTTAAAAGTTTTTAAAGACTTACTACATATTATAACACAGGACTTTTATAGTGATCAAATGTAGCCTTATTAATCCCATTTACTTATTAAGGCTTCCTTTATAGGAGTTATCTGGTATAATCAAGGCATAAAATATAAGCAAGATTACATGTACAGATATGACTAAGAATTAAGTTTTAAGGATGAACTAGATATCTACCAAGAATAAAAAATTTTGACACTTAAAATACACTGAACTCACTTAGCGAACATATCAGACTTTAGATGAACATGTCTCTAGCCTATCTTACTTCTGCAGAGGCCAAAGATATATGTCTAAAAATCCTTAATTTGCACATACAAAATACAAAATACTGACTAAGAATGAAGGAATTTATGCTTACCGCTACTCATAACTAAGAAACTAAGCAATTCAAAATGTTTAAAAATTTTACCAGCACACGGAGATTTATAGGTAAATAAATCTGTGGATTACATGACACATAAGGTTGCCTAATCCAAAATGACGCAAATTTATCAGGTGCAAAAGGTTCAAATCCTAACTATATCAAATCAGGCTTTTCCTTAAAAAGAAACTGAATTACTTTCAGAAAATAAAAAGTTCACAATACTTCAATTAAGTAGCTGGCATAATAATTTTTTCTTTTTCTTTTTTTTGCCATGGGAGTAATCATTTGTATAAATAATTGTTTGTTTTTGTTTTTTCTTTTAGTTTTTGAGACAGAGTCTTGCTTTGTCGTTCAGGCTGCCCATGAACACACTATGTAGCTCAGGTAAGCCTTGAAGTCACAGTAATCCTTCTGCCTCTGCCTCCCAAGTGGTGGGGTGCTGGAATTATAGGCATAAGCCACCACACTCAGCTCTTATTTAAATTCCAACAATATTCATTCTCCTTGTTAGTTACTGAGTAATTTTCAAGTAAATATGTTATACTCTGCAATAATTTTAACGTATCAGATTAAATGACATACAACCAAAAGCTGATAATTTAATATTGTAATAAAAAATATTGTGTGAAACATTTTCAATTCTCTCAAAGTAAAGTATTCTTTCATTCAGCAAACACTATATATGACAGTTATTCAAAATACCCAGGAAACAGGCAAGACAGAAAAATTTCTGTTTCTCTGCATCTAGTGGAGGAGAGTGACAAATGATCAGGAAAATAAGGCAATAAGAACTATATCGAGAACTAAAATGGATACAAAGGGCAAAACTGGGCAAAACTGGGATTATTTTTTATAGAAGTGATAGGAAAGTCCCTTCTAGGAAAATATATTCTGAACAAAGATCTGTATGTAGCTGAGGAAGAAGCCATCAGGAGAAGAAATGCTCCATATATAGGAGTAAGCAAGAAATGACAAGAGGCCAGCATGACAACAGAATTAAAGAAAAGGTACAGACAAGGTCAAAAAGCAGAGCTCAGATTATGTAGCAAAATTTATAGGATGTTACATGGTTATACCCATTTACTAACTGAAGAGAAGGCCAGATTACCAAGAAGTGAAATCCTACAATATGCTAAGAAATACATGCACAATAATGACTACTGCTTCTTCCAAATGTTCCAATCATTTAATTTAGAACACTAAAAAATGGGGAATATACAAATATTTTGAGGCATACTAGATTTACTGTCCTAAGATTAATATTTGATAGGCCCAAAGTATCTTAGACCTTGTCAAAGTGAGGCTACATGCGGCTAAGTAATAAACAGATTCCTAGCCAGGGACAAGCACTCCTTTGGTCTAAAAGATCCATCAGCACACCTAGCTGCCATTTTCTCAGAGGGACCTCTAATCCTAAATTGCTATACCTATACTCATTAGCTGATTCTACTTCAACATGGAGTCATAGGGTTAAGCGCGATTACAGTGAGGAAATCCAGGTTTGCCTCTAACACTGTCCTTGTCTGTTACAGCAATTAATCAAATGGTACAGCAAAAGTTAATGCCACCCTTAAGGGTATAAAGCATAGATTAACTTTTTTCCATAAAGGACTAGATAGCAAATAATTTAGGGACGTGGAAAACAGTCTGTTACCATCATGCAGCTCTGCCATTGTGGTATAAATGTAATCACAGACAATACATGAACAAATGGCCATGATTATATACCCCTGAAACTTTATAAGCAAAGAGGATTCTGGGAAGATAATAGAGGAGGAAACAAAAGAAATTTATCTCCCTACCTAGATAAAAGTTAAACTGCCAGGGCTGGGGACTTAGCTCAGTGGTTCTGGCACCTGTCTTGCAAGCGCAAGGACCAGGTAACCACATACTATACTGGGCGTGGATACTCCTGCCCAGCAGCAATCAGTACCATATACCACAGTGTCGGGCGTGGTGGCTCACGCCTGTCATCCCAACACTGGGGATGCAGAGGCAGGAGGATTGCTGTGATGTGAGTTGGAGGCTGAGCTCAGGGCCAGCCTGAACTACAAAAGCGAGACCCTGTTTCAAAAAAACCTAAAAAAAAAAAAAAGTTGAACTTCCTGACTCTGGCACTATTTTGGAACTGGGATATTTTACTGAAGGCTTGGAACTCCCTAAAGAAAGCCCTAGACAGTGAAATGTAGTTAACTTCTGCCAAACTCATTCCTTGGCATAGTTAGTAACTGCTGAGGCCCCACGTACAGCCCTGCAACTGATAAATGTGCACTTATTTTGGGAATAACCTACACACACATCTTGTAGGAGCCAGGGTAGACAAAAGAACCATGTACTCTAAATATCAGGGATAGTGCTAAACTGAATCAGTGATCAGTATTTTTGATCACAAAGATTGAGTAAGAGGTTGATAGCTGCTGTTGTTGCACCATCCCACATTTTTGCAAGCTCTGCTCCCTCAGAATGAGTGACTTTCAGAGGATTTAACAGTCTGACAGCCAGCCTATTTCTTTCCTAATTCCTTCTACATTTTTCTTTGTTCTTTCAGAAGACAAATATTAAAAGTAAGATATTCAAAAAGAAACTACACATAGAAGGAAAATTAGAAGATGATATGTATGCCAGGGGAAAACTAGGGGCTTAGAAAGGCCCTGAAGTCTCTGAATAGAATGAGATCCCATTTGTTGATTTCTTCTGCCAATTCTTGTGCTACAGAGACTTTGCTCATGAAGTCTTTCCCTAAGCCAATGTCTTCAAGAGTTTTACCTCACTTGTTTAGCAGCAGGTTTAGTGTTTCTGTTTTAATATTTAGGTCTCTAACCCACTTTGATTTTGGCCTAAAAGACTCACATCACAGCAACATATGTGCACCATGTGTATAGCAGCTCAGTTTGTAATTGCTAAATCTTGAAAACAATCAAAATGTCCATCAACTGGAGACTGGATAAAGAAGATGTGGTTCTTTTATATAATGGAGTATTACTCTGCCATAAAAATGATAAGATTGAGTCATTCATACTCAAATGAATGTACCTTCAGGACATCCTCATAAGTGAAATAAATAGATCACAGAGGTGTAAATACCGTACCTTTTCTTTGCTATGATAAAATGAAGATGCAAATGAGTTCTAGTATATATAGTAGATATTGTGAAATAGAAAATATTTAAAAGGAAATAGGATACAGGGGTAAAAACAAGGGGAAAAAGAATGTGACAGCAGTAAAAAGAAAAAGGAAACAAAGCTTATGTATATAGGCAGTGGGGGTTGTAGGGTGGGTGGGGTAATGGGAAAAAATGAGAATCAAGTCATGTCATATACTGGTACAAACTCTCAACACTGTATGTGATGATGATGTGTATATATAATGTACCAATAATCATTTGAATTTTCTAAAAAGTGTTATATATGTACTGACAACCTTTAATGAATGTAATCACTACACAGTCCAGGCATGTACTAATAAAAAGAAAACAGACTAAAGACTAGCAAACCCTGCAGAAGGAAAAGAATCTTATTTCCAAAGTTGCCAGATTATTAGATTAAAATATCTAGTTTTCAACAAAGAAGTAGGATCGTAAGCCCTTGAAGAGAAAAGAACAAACAAAAAAACTGTTCTTGAGAAAGACTTGACAGAACTACAAGTCAAAGACTCCAAAACAATTTTCAAAGATTTTACAACTATCTTAGAGGTCAAAAGAAATGAAGATATCTAGAAGTCAAGAAAATGTATTAACAAAATGTAGAAGATCCCAAAATGAAATCCTGGAGCTAAAAAGTGCAAAGGGTTGACAAGTTATGACCACTGAACAACTTGGACTATGATCAGAATTTTAGTTTCAACTTATGATCAAAGTCTTATGTTATGATCTGAATAACAGCAGCGTCTGCATCTGTAAACAATGCCTCCCCAGGCCAGAAAAGCATAAGCAGAGATAAGGGTCAGTCTGAGTCTAGATGCATGCGTTTATGGACCTAATTTCAGTCAAGGCTTTATATAACACCTACAATGATTGCTATCAAAATGGCCCCAAAAAAGCTAGAAAAGAAGCTAAGGAAGGAAGGAAAGGTAAAGCAATTACAAATGAAAAAATGGAAATTGTGGGGAAATATGAGAGTGGCCCTGATGTGACCAATCTTGCTAATATTTACAGCATGTTAAAATCTATGCCATCTTGACAATCTTAAAGAAAAAAAAAGATTTCTCTAAGGAAGCTACTACTGCTAAAGTTGCTCTCAAATTAGTAAATCACAATCAGCAGGGATACATGAGATAGAAAGGCTATTAGTATGAATGAACAAAAGGCAGATGGCAGGATATAGCCTGAGTCTATAATCTGTGAAAAAGCTGAGGCTATAAATGCAGGTCTTATCATCCATCAAGTGACAATACTGAAACATACTCAGCCAGTAAAGGGTGGTTTCAGTTTTAAAGGGAAAACTGGAGTTCATAGCATAGCTGGGTGTGGTGAAGCAGCCAGTGCTGATAAAAGGGCTGCTGAAAATTACATACACCACTTTGAAATAATTATATAAAGAAATGGCTTTGCACTCATCATGTTTTTAACTATAATGAAACTGGCCTTTTCTGGAAAAAAATAAAATAATGCCCAGGAAGACATAAGAGATGAAAGTGCCAGGCCACAGAATATAAAGGATAGGCTAACTTTTACTGCTATGTGCCAATGCAAACCAAGATAGCCTCCCTTGATTTATCACTATGAGATTCCTAAGAGTGTTCAGAAAACACTGTCATGAAGAATAGGGTAGGGGTAATGTACAGATCTAACACAAAAGCCTGGATAACAAGAGTACTTTTTCTTGAGTGGATCAGGGAGGCTTTCTGTCCTACTGTTAATTATCTAGAGAACAAACGTTTATCACTCAAGGCTTTCCTCATCATAGACAATGCTCCCATTCACCTAGGAGATTCGGAAAAATAGGCTGAAGAATTCCTATGGCTCTCAGTCCAAGTTCTTCCCACCCAATACAACCTCTACTGTCGTCTGCGGACCAGCAAACTAACTTTAAGAAGCTACATACCAAGAAACTGTTCCTGAAATGCTTCCAAACGGTCTTAGAGACAGATTTTATAGAGTTCTGGAAGGAACATTATAACATCCTTTACTGTGTGGGGTAAACTGAGAAATTCTGGGACAGTGTTTCTCTAAAGACACTGAGATCTGCCTGACAGAAAGTGTGGCCTAAAGTTACACAGGAAAGAGACTTTGAAAGCTGAGAAGCCTGAACCTTTAATCAACACTGTGGTTGATGACACTGTCACTGCAGCAGAGTCCTTAGGCTTGCGGGTAGATAGTGGTGATGTTGGGGAACTGGGAAAGGAACACTCGGAATTGTCTACAGAGAAACTTCACCACCATTTGACGGAGCAACTGAGAACAGCTAATGAGCCTTCTGAAGAGGAGAAGTATCAATAATAAGTGAAACACAGTTCTCTGAAATAAGGAAATCTTGAAAAAAATGGACAGAGCTACAAACATTTTTAGAGAATACCCCCCCCAGACAGAACAAAAGCCAATCGTTGCATTCACTTGCTTACTGACCATGTCATGTCACACTACAGAACAGCAGTAAGAAGACAGAAACAGACAACCTTAGACCAGTTTTCAGTTCTGAAAAGGCTGAGACCTAGTGAGCTGGAACGAGGTCCTAGTGGGCTGCAGACTCTTCCAAGGAGAGAGAGGACATCAGAGAGCTAGATTCCTGGTGTTACTACAAAAGGTGTCTCTCCTTCCAAACATTAACCACCTCCGATTTCACCCTCTTTCCTGTAAGCCCAAGATGTCAACTTGTATGGCAAGTACAGTGTGAAATCATTGTTTCTGGTAAACCAGGGATATTTTATAATACGCTTTTTTAATATACTAGGAAAATTATTGATGTTTCTGGTAAGTTATGTACATTATACAACCTCTTTTATTACAAAAAGGTTAGTTAAGGGGTGCTTCGGGAGTTCCAGAAGGCATTATTGGTTTTTCCATTATTTCTTGTGGAAAAATAGTCTTGACTTCAACCAACCAGAGTTAAAACCAGTCCTCTCAAAAAAAATTGGCTCATAAGTCAAAGGACCACCGTATAACTGAGATTTTAAAAATTTAAAAAAAAAAAGTCATTCAGGAAATTCAAAGGCATATTTGAGCAAAAAGAAGAAAGAAATAGGTAACGTGGAGACAGTGCAATGTAAATTACTGAGGCTGAGAAACACAAGACTGAGACGAAAAACAGAGGCTAAGGGACCTGTGGGATGCCAAGAAGTGGGCCTACATATAATTTAAGTATTTCAATAAAAGTAAATAGACAATTTTAATTTAATAGTTAATTAATTTAATAATCTGTACATTTTTCCTGAGAATAATTTTTAAAATCATTAGTCTTAAACCTAGCATTATTGTTACTCTTTCTAATTCCACATTCTGTTTTATGTGTAAGTGACTAATGTATTTCAGTTATCACCTTATGTTTTGGGGCATACCATATAAGACATGATTCTAGCCAGGCACGGTGGCACATGCCTGTAATTCCAGCACTTGGGAAGCTGAGGTAGGAGGATAACTGTGAGTTTGACATCTTGAGCTACATAGTAAGTTCAAGGTCAGCCTGAACTAATAGCAAGACCCTCTCTCAAAAAAAGGACATTACTCGGTGCTATCAACAGCAAAACATGCAGAAATAGAGCAGAGGAGCAGAGTTTCATCAATTATTGAAGTCAAGCTGGTATAAATTCAAATTAGAGTGGCATAACTTGATATACTAAGCATAATTCCCATGGTAACCTCAGAAAATGCTACAGAATACACAGAAAAGGAAATGAAAGAAATCAAAATACTTTAGCACACATAAAACTAACATGAAAGACTAATGTGAGAAATGAAAAAAAGGCTCTAGGACATAAATAAAACAAATAACAAAATGAGGGCCGGGGAGTTAGCTCAGTGGTTCTGGCGCCTGTCTTGCAAGCGCAAGGACCCGGGTTCGATTCCCCAGTAACCACATAACAATACTGGGTGTGGAGACTCACACCCAGCAGCAACCAGTACCACATACCACAGTGCCGGGCGTGGTGGCTCACGCCTGGAATCCCAGCACTTGGGAGGCAGAGGCAGGAGGATTGCTGTGATGTGAGTTTGAGGCTGAGCTCAGGGCCAGCCTGAACCACAAAGCGAGACCCTGTCTCAAAAAACCTAAAAAAAAAAAAAACAAGTAACAAAATGATACAAGTTCCTCTTGTAATTAAATGTATTTTAACCTAGAGATTGGCAAAAGGGACATACTTTAAATCCAAAGTCACAAATAGGTTGAAATGAAAGGATGAGAAACAATATTCCACCCAAATAGTAACCAAAAGAGAAAAGGAGACTATGCTAATATTAAACAAAATAGACTTCAAATCAAAAAGGTTAGAAGAGACAAAGATGAACATCACATACTAATAAAATTTCAATACAGCAAAAAGATAAAACAAATCTTAACCTTTAAGTACCTAATGAGAGATCATGCACTTATATAGGCCATAGACAGTACTAAACAGATAGTTCTACAATAATAGAGACTTCACTACCTCACTCACAGTAACAGAAAAGGCAGAAGATAAAGTAAGAAAATACAGGCCTTTAACACAATAAAACAACTACATCCATGCGGCAGATAAAGCTGAATCAACAGTTCAAAGGTAATATTCTTAAAGATGTAACACTATCCTATAAGATGCAGTACACATTCTGAATTTAAAACCTTTAAATTATACCATGCCCCAAAAGAAAAAATACATAAGTCTAGAACAACAGTAAAAGCAGAAATGGCTCTGCTTATGATTTTATTTATATTTTTTACATGCTATCAGTACAACTCGTAAGGTCTATAAGAGGTCTCCTTTAACAACAGGGGCAGGATACCTCTCACCCATGAATACAGTAAGAATATCATTAAACTATAACTATAAGGGCTCCCTAATCAGATTGAATCCTTATGTCCAAGGAACAGAAGAGGGACAACTGACCCTCACCATCAGGATAAAGGCTGCGGTAACACAATGGGAGCAGCAAAGAGCGAACAGTATTAGGCACACAAGCGATTCTCTCGGGAGGATCGACTTCTCCAGTCGACTCTGAAAACATACAGAGGATAAGTGTTTCAACTCTGGCTTAGAAAGGATACGGAGACCAATTAAGATGGTAAAAATGGTACAAGTACTAAATAAAAGTAAGGCAGAGTTAGAATGCATAGCAGAGGAGGGCAACACTGAGTAAAAGTCACGATTTTGGGATTAGCTATAGCAGTGGGGGATACATTTCATTTCACAAATGTTTCTTTAAATCTTCTCCAGGATGAGACCTAACTGTAGAATGCTGAAGTAGCTGTTCTTCAAATGAAGGTGAGGAGTCCAGGGGTCTAGAGACACAAGGGTAGCCTACAGTAAGGACAATGATGCCTTCCAAATCTTCCTTTAAGAACGGACTTGCAGGCTAGAGATATGGTTCATTGGCAGAACACTTGACTAGCATGCCTGAGGCCCTGGGTTCATCTCCTGGCACTACCCACATACACTTGCCCTAATCATACTACCAGCAGAAAGCTGTTAGCTGGTACTGTTTTCAAGGATTCTCTCAGATATGGAGGGTCACTTCACCTAATGACGTGTCAAACTCAATGTGGTATGACTGAGATGAGAGTAGGAAGACCTGATCTCTGGCTAAAAGAAGAAAATTCTCACAGGTCATCTTAGTTTCAGAAATCCCCCATAGGAACTACCAACACTCAAGCACTGTACCTCTCCATCACCATGTATCTAATCTTGCTTCCTACCTTGCCTCTTCATACTTGTTCATCCCCAGAATACTTGTCTTAATAAATAATCAGCACAACAAACTGTTTCTAAATTGGCTTTCCAGACTATTCAACTTGCAACACTGTAGTTAGGTCAGTCAGGAGATGTACTCAATGGGTAAGGTATTGAGAAATGAGTTCATGACATTTTAAGAAATATAAATTGCTGATGGATTAGATATGAAAAGAAGGGGAGTCACAAATTTTTTAATAAAGATTTGTGGCCTAAACAATTACGTAAATGGCTATTCCTTATACTGAGTTTGAGAAAACCAGAAAAGATAAAAAAGGAGAAACAATTTTGTTATGCATATATGTTCCTATAAATCCCTATTAAATAAACAAGGGAAATAAGTACAGCACATAGTTGGAAAAACAAAGAAACCAGGACTAAACATAATTTTAGAGTCATGAACACATCAATGGTTAAGACCCCAGGACTGAATAAGACCATCTAAGAGAGAAAAAAGCATGACAACATTTGGAGAGGAGAGAAAAGGATCCTGTAGACTAGACACAGCAGAAAGCAAAATAAAGGAGAAAAGTAGGAAGAGTGTCCTGGGAACAAAGTATAGGTTTTATTCTCAAAAGTAATCAAATTATAACAAAGATTTAAGATAAACCAGCTACTACTCATCCTTATGGGATGAAAAGTCCAAAAAAAACAAAACAAAGCAAAATCTTTCTGCTTATAAAACCAAGTAAATCCTAGTAACTTACTTTCTAATTCCTAACCTTGTTGCAAAGGCATTTATACTAAGATAGCCCTACTAATAAGTCTGACTTCTGACTACCAAGTCCTCTCAAGAGACTGCTAAAAATCATCTCATATAATACAAATACTTACAAATAATTTTTTTTAATTTGTAGAATTTCATAAATTGGCAAAGGTTTATCATCTTTACCTTTGGTTTCAATGTAGTAATCAAAAGCAAAAATTACCAAAACTGAAATAGTTTAAGAACTATGCACTAAGATAGTATCATATTAATTCAACTTCACATAATTGATTGCTGTGCTCCTTTGTTAAACTGATTTCGTATTCTTTACATATGCAAGCAATTGTAAAATAAAACAGTGTTTGTGACTGTTCCTACTGAAAATCTCTTAAACATCAATCTCTTGTACAGGAATATAAAGCCCTAATTTAACACTTTCTTTAAGAAAATCCAATTAACTTTTTTTTCTTCTATCACTATTCCTCAAAATAGATCCAGTACAATGGGTTAGCACCACAAACCAACTTAAAGAAATTAGAGTGCTTTCCCTACTCTCAGTTAAAGAATAAGGCTCATAAAATTTGAGAGTTTCTTCTGTATTCCCTCAGACCAACTAAACCATGGGTTCGAATACTGTCGCGTCCTGTTTCCGAGGGCTACTCATGTGGCAGTGAACCACAGGCGGGAGTCATCACGTGGAGACGAAATGGTGGAGAAGCCTTTATTGCCAGCACTCTCAGCACTTATATACAGCCCCACTTCCTTGTTCTCAACCGCTCCAAACCAGCCTTATAGGGGGCAGTCTCTGTCTGTTTTCCCTTAATCACTGTGGCCCGGAAGGGCCCACTGGGTACGTGCTGCCCTGCACTTACTTTATGGAGCCGGAGTTGTTTAGCCCCAGGGGACCCCACAGAATACTCTCTAGGATGTATTTTCCTTGAATGTATTATATATGTTACTTCCAAACTAATCATTAAAATACTGCTTCCTTTTAATCAGAAAGTTCCTTAAGAAATTCTTAAATTACCATGCTCACATTCTTAGCCATGTGTCAAACGTTCTCATCTCACGCCATTACCCCAATTTCTTTGTAACCTAAAATAAACAGCCCACTTTTGCAGCCTATTCCAGTCTGCTCTCCAACTCATGCTACCTTAGCTTCCTAGTCAGTGGCCACATAACTGATCCCACAGAACACCTGTTCTCCAACAATTCATAAACCACTTACTATGGCTTAAATGTATCCCCCCAATTGTATTAGAAACTTAATCTCCAATGAAACAATGTTGGGTTGGGTAGTCTAATGGCAGATGTTAAAATCAGAAGAACGCCATTCCCACCAACATAAGGCCAACTTCCGCAGAGATTGAAAAGGTGAGTTCCCTTGCAGAGAAATACATGTTTACTTTTTCTCCTTTCCTCCCAGTTTGGCTCCTCTCTATCTTCCACCATCCAAGGAGCAGCCAGGCAACCCTCAACAGATCCCAGAACTTACTAACCCCAGAACTGAAGGAAATAAATTATAAATTACCCAGTCTATTGTATTCTGTTACAGCAACACAAAACAGACAAAGACATCACTATACCATTACTCAAAGCTTGGCTCAATTTTCCTTGAAAGGTTTCATTTTTCTTCCTTAAAGAGTTCCTTCTCAACATAATCTGAACTGAGTTCTCCATTTTTAAGCCATTATGAACCTTAAAAATTCAAATTCCAGGCCAGGGATATAGCTCAGTGGTTCCGGCGCCTGTCTTGCAAGCTCAAGGGCCTGGGTTCAATCCCCGGTAACCACATAACAATACTGGGCGTGGAGACTCACCCCAGCAGCAACCAGTACCACATACCACACAGTGCCAGGCATGGTGCCTCACACCTGTAATCCCAGCACTCGGGAGGCAGAGGCAGGAGGATTGCTGTGATGTGAGTTTGAGGCTGAGCTAAAGGCCAGTCTGAACTACAAAGCAAGACCGTCTCAAAAAAAAAAAAAAATTTCAAATTCCAATACAGAGCTATATATTACTAATCATCATTTTTTCATTTTTGTTTTTAGTACTTTTAAGTTTTGCTCTTTTCTCTACACTTTAACTGAAAGTAACGGAAGACACCGTCATATACTACTGTTGCTGTCAAGCCATGGTCAAAAAGATAATGCTGAGCAAACCAAAACAATGGTCAGTGGAGGTATGGCTGAATCACTGAAGAGGATATATGGACACCCTTGATCCAAATATCCAAAACCAAAATGGCAAGCTCACCACTACAAACCCAGAAACACAACAGAAGTATTACTACATGTGCTATTAATTCAAGAGTTTAATAGAAACCAAGAATAAGTGTACACAATTCTGACACTGGTGGTAAATTAACTTGGTCCATCCTCTTGAGCTCCATTTGATCTGATATTAAGATCACTTCATGGTTTTTCTATAAATCACTGTATTTAGTAAATATTCACTTTTTAAAAAGCACTACAAAATCCTTCAGTTTGTCTCGAGACTAACAAAGTGAGTTCCAAATTTAATACAGAGAGGTAGAAAAATAAAACACATTAACAGAGGAAAAAAAAATCAAGACAAACTTTGAAAAATATTTTTTAAAATATCTGCCACTCTATGAAATGAATAATTTTACTTTTTAAAATTAAAGTCAATTTTAACATTAATCCTTGCGGGGATGTCAACTCTAAATTTTGAGACAATACTATTTTGTAGACTTCTAAATAGTGCTACTTTAAAATTTAATACAGTATTTTAGATTCTTATAAGTATATTCTCTTCCCAAAAGAGCATATTTCTCACATTAACTGTGACTTCTAGTGGCTAGAGACATACCTCCAGTAGTATCATATCTACCTTGGAAGGACAAGGGCCTGAGATAGACCCCTCCTGATACCACCATACATATACCTTTCTGTAATCATTTCCTACCACAATCTCCTACCTCTTGGATTATTTCTCCTTAGTCTACTTTGAAAAACTTTCCTGATTCTCAGTCTTGTCCTCTTCTTAATCCATTTAAATTGAAAGTGGGGCTGCCACTTAATCTTAAAAAATAGCAAGCACTGTTTTAACTACACTCTCCTAAGCATTTTATTAAACGAAGTTAATCTTCAAAATAATGTTCCCTGTTTTACATGTAATAAAAGTGAAGCCCAAGACCACACAACTAAGGAACAGAACTAAGAGATGTCACCCATTTCCTAGACTAAAATCATCAACCATCTAAAACAATACTTAATCTGCTGCATAACTGACCTCTTTCTAAGTTACTAATTTGTATTTGCAGTTGCCTCATGGACTTCTTTACCAAGACGACTTGCTAATAACTTAAACTTATATACTTTTAAAAAATGAATACATCACTCTTTTTCCCTGAAAGGGTTTTGACAATTTTCTGTGCCACAGTTAGTAATTAGGTTATCAGCCATCTACTGTTCAGAGTTTACTAACTTAGAACTAATTTAACTCCTCAGTAATTAAGTTCTTTTGATCTTGCTTCAAACTGTCTACCCAAATGTCCTTTCTCCTTTACCCCATTAAATAGGCTGCTAGATTCAAGTAGGCTAGGATTTCACCTGCTTGGGTTAATTAATCGACAGATAATTCCTGAACAATTACTATATGATAAGAATTATGCCAGCTTGTCCATGACCCCTATTTTCAAGTTAGCAATCTTTTCACCACTGACAACTACTCTTCACACCAATTACCTGCTTCATGTGAAAACCTCCTAAAAAGCCAGGTCAGCCCTACCAGCAATGGGCTATCAAAAGCTTCTCAAAACGTCCACAAATCCTTATTCTCAATGCCTTGCTATTAGTCTCTACTCCCTATTCCTAAAACCTGCACAGACACTTCCTATATCTCAACAAATTCCCTAAAGACAGCTCACTTTATACATTGGATTTATCTTCTATCTCTGCTTTGGATGCCCTTCTCCTGCTTGAAAAGTTTCTACTCATCTACCAACACCCAGTTGCTAAGTCATTACTACATGAAACCTTTCCTAATTATCCCAGGAAGAGATTCTGTATCCCCATTGCACTATATTATTGGCTAACATATTTGTCTCCTCAAACTATAATTTTAACTATAAATGATGTTGAGCTTAGCATAAATAAGGTACTCAATGTTTGCTGAAGGACTATATGAATGAGTTAGTAATATTTCTATGGTTTGCCCCTGTGAGACATGTAACCTCATTAACCTTGGCACCTTATGTTGAACTTAGAAGGTACTCAAAAAAAAATCTGTTGAATGAATGAACAACTAACTGACTAGTTACTGTACTAACAAAGAACCTTCCAATAAAGATAGCCAGCCAAGAGAAGGGGAAAGACTCTAGAAGAATCATGAGACAAAATTAGCAAGCAAGAAAGGAAAGTGTCTTCAATAATGTATTAAAACAAAAGAAAAATATCTGTTACAACAGAAAAACAACTTACAATAATACTTTTTATATACAGACTAATTAATCCAAGCCACAGAGGAATCTTTGTTCAAAGCAATCATTTTAAAATACTACAGATAAATCCTTTCAAAAAGATCTGTCAACAATGATTGGAACTGAGAATATTATCTAGACAATTTCTAGGATATAACACTACTATAGTGACTAAGTCATCTAATAACAAATCAGTTTTTCCAAATGCGAAAATATCCTGCAGCTTGATTTTGTTGTATAAAGTTGTGTTAAAAAAAAAAAAAAAAGATGAGTCGCAAAACTGATAAAGAGTTCCTGACAATGAAATTCCCTGGATACAAAAGTTTGTTTCCTTTTAAGTTCTCTTCAATGGGGAAATGAAAGCACAATTCTATTTAACGGTGCATGAAAATGAGGATGCATAAAAACAAAATAACCTTGACTGCATCCTGCTCTTTATGAGCCACCGTTCTCCGGCTGTGACTAAAACTAGAAATGAGGAAAAGACAGTCCCTGACTTGTCACACAAGCTGGATCTGCGGCAATAGCTCCAGGGAAGGGCAGCAGTGACTGAAGGTTTTCTTTCTTCTCCTCTAAAGGAAAGAGGTCAATTCTCCACGTGGGAATGAACCACCTTTACAGCTACCAGGAAAAGATTACTATACTTCTTACTTATTTGAAGCTATAATACACTTTTAATTCTAATAAAGCAACAGGTTATATATGACCAGGAGAAAAAGTCACCTTTGCTCTAAGACAGTCGAGCCAAACATTCCTTAATATCATCACTTAATCTTACCAACTCCCATGAAACGGAGAGCTACCAAATTAAACTCTTAGTTTGGTTCAACTACTTTACTAACGTTAAAAATCCTCCACACCCTACCTGACCCCTAAAGGAAAAGGGCAGTAATTAAATACATTTGCAAGTAAGTTCTTGTATTGTGCTTACACATTTAAAGAAAACATATATATATAATAACGTTCTTAACCACATTTGTGAATGTTAACAAGGCTTAATTAGCTCAAAGGATACTGTCTTAACAACTATGACCAAAGTTTTCTGTTAACTGCAGGTTTGTCACAAAATTCAATCATCTATCTCTAATTAGTTCTTAAACAAAACACGGAACTACAGAACTAACTAGTATCTTGCCCTGGAACACAGTGAAGCTCTTCACAGGAAGGTATTCCTACTCCAGAGTCAATAACAGACGGCGACACTTCGTAAATTAATGCAATACATCTCCCAACACATAAATCTGAGAAAACGTAATTAAAATTTCTTAAGTATTCTGAGTAACTGTGATCCTTCCCTCACGAATTACTCCTCTATTACAAATCAGTCTAACACTGGCATGCCGTTCCTCTCAACAAGAGTATTATCTATGTAAGGGATGACCGAAAGCCACGATGTAGTAACAGAAGTCACAATGTCATTTCCACTGCGTGAAAACCGCTCCTGAAATAACGAGCCACAAAAACTGCTGAAACTTAAGTTTAAAAAAAGACATTCCTTCGTATGGAGAAATGTTCAACTGTGAACTGCAGCGCTCGTTGCTACAGTGCTTTATACTTGGCGTTACTCGGCTGGAAACAAGCGCACCAACAGCGTCTTCCCTCTACTTCGTATTTCCATTTCCTTCACACCAGAAGGTGAGTACGTTCCACTCTGGCGTGGCCATAAAGATCTGTCTGTCCACGCTCGCCCACACCACGGCTCTCCGCCGCGGGCCTGGCCAGATGAAGGTCCGGACCCCGAGGACTGGAGACCTCGGCCCGCCGCGCCCGGCCCCCGGGCCCCCGCCCGCGCCCCCCGGATCCCCCGCCCGCGCCCCCGGACCCCCGCCCGCGCCCCCGGGCCCCCGCCCGCGCCCCCGGACCCCCGCCCGCGCCCCCGGGCCCCCCGCCCGCGCCCCCGGACCCCCCGCCCGCGCCCCCCGGGCCGGCTCGCAGGGACGCGGGCCTCGCGCAGGGGAGACCCCGGCCTCCCGCGCCCAGACGGCGGCCGGCCGGCGCCGCTCGCAGCGCTGACCCAGCCCGAGCCCGGCCCCGCCCGGCCGCCCGCCTCCCCCCGGGCCTGCGCTCCGGGACCCACCTCGAAGAGCTCGGCCGTCGTCGCCATCCCGGCCGGCTGCGACGCTCGCCCCGCGCGGGACGCCGTCTCCAGCTCACATGCTGCGCCTCACCGGCGCCGGGCACAGGTCCGGGCTCGGCCGGCCGCCGCAGGCTCCCCCTTCCGCGCAGAGCTCGGGCGGGGCCGGAGCGCGGCCATGCAGCGCGGCCGCGGACGCCCGTCAGCCGCCTCCCGGCGCCGCCCGCGCCGCTCCCATTGTCACCGCCTCGCACGCCGGAAGTGAAGCTGCGGCGCCGGGGAGGGCGAGAGAGCCGGCGACGGCGGGCCCGGACGCTCGCGGTTCGGGCGTGCGCGGAAGCGTGGTCCTCGCGGGCCACCGTCCCGGAAGTGGGCTTGCGGGGCGGTCTTGAGGTTCCAGCTGCGGATGCTTGGGACCTTCCGAGTTGTGCATTGACCGGGAAGGAGTCGCAAGTTTGGGTCACCGGCCCTGAAGACCCTAGCTTCTCCTAGAGCCCGCCTGTGGCGCAGGCTTGCACCTGCAGCTTCTGGTGAGCGTCCCTCTGAAAGCCAGGCCGCGTCGTTGCCCGGTGGCGAATGAGTTCGGAGCTGTGCTGAAGCCTCTGCAGGCGCTGACCATGGCCCTGCGGGCGGTGTGGCTCGTCCGCCACGAGCCGGGAACTCCACCCTGTGGCTCCGTGAGATTCTCCAGGTAAATGCAAGTCAAATCCCCTGAGTCTTGTAATGGATCGGAGGATAGTTTGGGGATGCGTTGTATCCGGGGTCTACCACAAATAGCTGAGTGACCTGAGCAGGTGTACTAACCTGTATTTCACCTCGAGAGTGGAAATATTAATAATCCTACGCCACAGTGTTGTCTGTCACCAGGTACATATGAATTACTGCGTGTCCTCTCTGGTAGTTTCTATTTAAAATTAACTCCAGCTACTTACGACTGACATAGACGTAACGAAAAGGTGTTGCCCACTAAATATATTTCAATGATAAAATCATTTAAGGGCATTTAACACATTCTTTGAAAAACCCTCTCTGAGCAAGTATCACTGTTATTTAATCTTACCAATATGTCATTGCTAGAAATGAGTTTATAGTTGGTGAAGAAAATAGAATTACGAAAAACTGAATTACATTCAGTTTTTTCTTAGCTGATGTAAGTGATCTGGTTCTACTTTTAGAATTTACCACATTTTATAAAAAAATCTGAGGAGAGTCCTAACCTTATTTAAAGATGCGATTGACAATCCAATGAACTGTTTCTTTTAGTGGCTATTAACAGTTTTTTTTGTTTTGGGCCGTTCTTCTCTGAGGAGAGATTTATCGTCGGGAAAATGAGATTGAAGTACATAAAAATGAATGTTTTGTGTAAGTGTGGAGTGTTTTTCTCGTTCGTATCCCAGGCCAGTTCTCTTAACATTTTCTAGTAGTATATCGTAAATTCACTTGTTTATGAGGCTATTGATAATGTTTATTACACTCCCCTAAAATTATTGTTCTGTTTTATCACTCTGCTCTTTTTGTGCTGATACCATACTGCTTTATGTATGTGACTCTGTAGCTTATTTTAATACCTCAGAATGATGAAGTTTTTATTGCTTTAAGTAAGTTCTTGAGGGAATCTTCCTGGTTTTCAGAATGTTTTCCCAATATGCTCAGGAAAAAAAAAAATCTTCAAAAACATTTAATTATATTTGGAGAATCTCTCAACATTTCTATAGAGGCAGCAATTTGCATTCAAAAACTTGTCTGTCTCTTTAATAATGATTAATGAATGAATTAGTACAGTTTTATTAGTTTGGGTTTCTGACCTCTTGGGACTGATATAAACAGAGGTACCCTGTCATACTACCAGTATAACAAAGACAAATGGTCTTTACTGCATATTTCCCACAACAACACTTGGTTTAGACTCTGATTTAAAGATTTGTTGTCTAGATACTGTAGTAATACTATTAACTTAAGCGTGGCTTAGGTTAGTGTAGGACCCCCAGTTGTAGGGATTTTTAATCCTATTTTAGAAAAACCCTAGAATAAATTTGAAATGGTAGATTGAATCATCCAACAGAATATTTACTGAGCACATAGTGAGGTATGATATAAACTCCCATAGTAACTTATCTTCACGTTCAATCATAAAATTTTTAGAACTTTATCATTTAGATAACTAGAAAATAAGGGAAATCACTAATAATGAATAAGCTAATTCTTCTTTTCTCAACCAAGACAATACATCAGAATTTGAATGAGTGAAGTTTACTTATATGTAGATGACTTTACATTCTTATATTCTTTAAAATTATTAGAACATATCAATATTTTATCAGTGAAAAATACTGTTTTAGCCAGATACGTTTTGTTTTAGGAATTTTGGGGGGAGTCGCTGTGGGCATCATTTGAGGACCCTTGGCTGCTGCACATTGGTCCCAGGGTTGCCAGGACCCCAGCTAGACGTAGCTTGTGGAGACATGCAGGTCACGGTGCAGCCTGTGCCGTTTGTTCTCTGATTGTATGTTCTGTATATTCAAAATATTTTTGTATTGTCTGTTTAGGATGTTTATTTGGACTCGGGTGACCTTCCCTCTTCTTTCCCCACGACTAGCTATTGTGGCCATCGCTCCTGCATGTGCGCTGTATGAGCCTGGATGATTCTGGTTGACTTCGCTCTCAGCCTGTCAGTTACTTAACTGATAGTTACTCCACTCCCAGTGGCTGTCAGCCATCAGCTGATAGAACCATTATCTGTTCACCATCAGGCTCCTTGTCTCCTTCCCCACTGAGGAAGAAACAGGTTGCTACATTCTACTTTATTTCATTTTATTTTCTTTTTTTCTTTTTCTTTTTTTTTTTTAATTTTTGCTGGGGATTGAATTGAACCCAGAGTTGAGCATACTAAACATGCACCACACCCTGATCCTTTTCTCTTGTTCTATAAATAAAAATTAGTGGCCACATGGCTTTCTTCTAGATTTTGAAAGAGGAGAAGGAAAAGTATGTTTTTTTTAAACTAAGAAACTTAGATTAACAGGTTTCTGTAAATGAGCAGAAGTGTCTTCTGTTCTAGTCTGTAAAAGAAAAAGATAAATTGGTAATTTTCCACTCAAACTATTGACCTCGAGCAGAGATGGTGAGCTTTTACAGCTTGCAGTGTAGCACGTAGCCAGCCGTGGTTCACGTGCCATAGGTTCACCCTCACTTTCTGAAACTGGGCAGACAATAAAGAATTATTCAGATTTTCCTCTCTTTATTAATTTTTTTTAACTCATAGTATCTTCCAGGACCACAGACACAAACTATTACTGGAATGATCTTCCATATTTTGGTAAGAGTCAGCAAGAAAAGTTAGGATACCTGTTACTTATTATACATTGAGTAGAACATTCCTTTAATTAGTGAATCTAAAATTGTAGAAGGTTAAATTGAACCTCTTTTTTGGCCCTCCCCTACTAAGATAGAAACAAAAGAAAAAATTTTATAGATTGATCTAGGTATAGACTCTGTCTGCCAAAAGAGAATCAGAATAGTTGAGAAACAAGAATTTTACATTAGAGGCTGGGGATTTTAGCCCAGTGGTTCCAGCATCTGCCTGGCAAACGCAGAGTCCCATATTCAATCCCTGGTAACTACATACCACGATGCTGGGCATGGTGGCTCATGTCTGTAATCCCAGCACTCAGGAGGCAAAAGCAGGAGGCTTGCTATGAGTTCAAGGCTAGCCTGGGCTGCATAGTGAGTTCAGGGCCATTCTGAACTACAAAGTGAGACCTCGTCTCAAAAAACTTAAAAAAAAAAGAATTTTGCCTTAGGATCATGGATGCTGCTTATTAAAAAAAAATGTAACTACATTAAGTTGAGCATTTTCAGTAATAGGTGATATTTTATAATTTGGTAACATACCAAATAGGAAAGTTAGTCTAGTAGGAATTTATATTCCTTGGTTGTTAGCATTTGTGGGTGTATTTGCTGTTGCATGTGTCATTGTTATTAACCTTTGCCTTGTGTTTTAACTTGTTTTTTGATTTTACTTGAAAGATCATTTATGGTTTTTTCCTCTAACACAGACGGTATCCAACTGTTGAAAAACGAGCTAAAATCTTCAATGGAGTAAGTTATGTGCCTGTTCCTGAAGATGGTCCTTTTCTTAAAGCATTACTCTTTGAACTTAGACTATTGGATGATGATAAAGACTTTGTGGAAAGTCGTGACAGTTGTTCACGCATCAATAAAACATCCATCTATGCACTTCCAATAGGAGGTGAAGAACTCTGGCCAGTTGTTGCATTTCTGAAGAATGGCATGATATATGTGACCCTTCCACTAGTGGAACAGACTCTGTCCCCTCGTCCACCACTAATTAGCATTAGTGGAATTTCACAAGGCTTACAGCTCCTTTTCGGTTTACAAGATTTTCTGTTCTTAGGTCAAAAAAATGACAGTGAGCTAAATACAAAATTGAGCCAGTTGCCCGACTTGCTTCTGCGGGCTTGTCCATTTGGGACTTTATTGAATGCCAACATACAGAATTTGTTGGATACCAGTAACTTTGCTTCTGTGACTCAACCACAAAAACTGCCAGCCTGGAAAACTGGGACCTACAGAGGAAAACCTCAAGTCTCCATATCTATCACAGAAAAGGTAAAATCCATGCAATATGATAAACAGGACATAGCAGATACATGGCAAGTTGTTGGAGCAGTCACTTGCAAGGTAAGATTTTTCTTAGGTATTTGCTTTATCGTGCCATTTAACACAAATGGAGAAAAGTAAATTTAGCTACTTGTATTTTATGTTACTAAATAATATTTTTAACTTGGGCAGAACTCTTAGAGTTGTAAAATTTTATAATGTAATCTTTTAATCAGTTATTTTATATCTGTTGTTGTGTAATGAGTTGTCCCATCACTTTAAAACAAGCATGTATTAGGACCAGGAAGTTGGCTCAGTGGTTCTGGCACCGGTCTTGCAAGCGCAAGGACCCAGGTTCGATCCCCTGGTAACCACAT
Source organism: Petromus typicus (assembly GCA_004026965.1). NCBI lineage: Eukaryota > Metazoa > Chordata > Mammalia > Rodentia > Petromuridae > Petromus > Petromus typicus. The sequence continues at coordinate 25,742 of PVIR01020178.1, forward strand.
ACCATACTGGGCATGGAGACTCACACCCAGCAGCAACCAGTACCACATACCACAGTGCCGGGCGTGGTGGCTCACGCCTGGAATCCCAGCACTTGGGAGGCAGAGGCAGGAGGATTGCTGTGATGTGAGTTCGAGGCTGAGCTCAGGGCCAGCCTGAACCACAAAGCGAGACCCTGTCTCAAAAAAAAAACAAACAAGCCTGTATTAGCCTCCTGGTTTCTGTGGGTCAGAATTTGAGAAGCTAGCTAGGAACTTTTAGTTTAGTCTCTCTTGAAATCGTAATCAGTATTTTGGTTGGCCCTGTACAGTGATCGGAAGGTTTAATGAGGGTTGCATGATCTGTTAACAAGAGTCACATGGCAGGCATGTTGGTGCTGGTTGAAGATAGACCAAAATCTTCATTGTAGCCCTCTGAATGAGCTACTTGTGTATCCTCGCCGCTTGGTGAACAGATTCCAGAACAAACTTTTAGGTCACTTTAATTATGATTAGAAAAAAAAAAAGAAAAGAGAGGCTCAATTTCCTTGTCAGGATTGTTGTAATTCCTTGTCAGGATTGCTTCCAGATTGAGAGAGGTAGAGGAGACATTGAATCAGAAGTGTTCTTTTTATTACTTAGACTGAAAGGTCACATGACTTCTCCCACCACTTCCTGATTATTTAAAGCAAGTCACTGACTCCAGGCACATTCAACCATTACGCAATTAGGTTCACCTTTTGAAAAGAGTCGTGTCAAAAGAAGCAAAAAGAAAAGCATTAGAGAATTTGTGAACATATTTTAAGATCACCATACGTATTTTCGATTTTCACTAGAGGGGTCAAATTGCAAATTGTCAAATCCTCAGATATGATATCTAAAATCATTTTGAAAAGTTTTTGTTTTATTTAAATGAATCAATAGCTTAATACAGGGTTTAAGAATAGAAAAATCTTAAACAGTGGAAATAGTACAGAAATCACTGACTAATGCCACATTCAGTAGTGAATAAAAATAAAATCCTCCAAGTAAACTTGCTACGAGCATATATTAATAGTATTCTCAGATGTTTTTATTTTGTCTTTAGTTTGTGTGCTTTTGATGTAAACTTTTTGTATATCAAATTTAACATTGAATGTCCATGTATAAACCCTATGAATAAAAGTAGACTTCAAAAATAGATAATTACAACAATCCTGACAAGGAAATTGAGCCTCTCTTTTCTTTTTTTTTTCTAATCATAATTAAAGTGACCTAAAAGTTTTTGTCTGTGTTAAGTTTACTTCTGTTGTGATTAATAATACATTCTAGGCCAAAATGTAGTTCAGTGGTGCCACACCTGCCTGGTAAAAGCTAGATCCTGAGTTTGATGCCAGCACTGCAAAAAAAAAAAAATTCCAGTTACTCATTCTGTGAAAAAGAATTATTATAAAACAGTTATAAAGTCATGGATTATGTCATTCATGAGTCTTAAAATAGTTAACTCTTTCTCCTTATAAATTTAGTGATAATGAAAGTAAGAAAATCAACATTTCTGTTTATCTCATAGTAAAAAATAGGGGATGTGTTATATGTCATGTAATACTAATATATATCCTATGTTTAAATATCTCAGTTCACTGATAAGCTAACCCTAGTTTTTTAGTAACAGAAATTTTAGATTGATTCCTAGTTTTGTTTTGGATAGGGTCTTAGAATGGAGAATTTTCTTCTTAAAAAAAAAAAGAATCAAGTATCTCTTAACTTACATATTAAATGTTTCTTTAAGTTTGTATGTAAATAGTATGAGTACTAGGTAGACAAATTACCAAATTAAAATTTGGTTTATTTTATTATTTCCATAAACGTGTATCAACAAACAAAACATTCTTATGAATGTACACATAAAGAATGAAGTAATGGGTGCTTTCATAGTTGAAACTAACCCTTTTAAGTTTGTTCTAAGATTACTTGATGTCTTTATTTTCCGATTTGATCAGCATAGTTATCCCCAGCAGACCTTTACGGAGCACTGACGGGACTCAGTCTGCTCACGACACCCATGTGTGCTCCAAGTGCTTACATTGAAGAGCTGGGATAGTAATAAATTTACGCATCTTAAGTGGTAGAACATTTAAAAGTAAAACATTTCCAGTCAGTATTGAACGAAAGGTAGGTCCATGAATAGGAAAAGATAAATTCAACAAACACTTCTTTAGTATCTCCAACGCATTACCATATGGTAAGCATGAGACACTTGAAGAAAAATAAATCAATTCTTCCTTTCAAAGACCTTCAAGCTTCAGAGGGAAACATAGCTGTAGACAGATACGGAAGGGTGAGGGACAGTTACTGTGTAGCGTGGGCTGTGTAATGATCGCACATTTGGAGCCAAGCATTTGGCCTGTAGCGTTCTACTAACTCTTAAAATATTTTTCAGTTCTGGCTAAGCAAAATGCCAGTAAACCTGACTGGGCTCAATTTGCCAGTTTGATTCAGCATTTTAAGGGATAAATGTGAAGTTAGAATTGAAATATAAAGGATGACTTAGACCACCCACACACTCAAACCACCACACACCCTGGTTGGGTTGTAAAAGGCCTTGAGAAAATTTATTGGGACAAATATGTTAAGACTGACTAAGCACAGGAAGTGCTAAAGAAGCAAAAATAGTATTATAGTTATAACCTTCAAAGGAAATAGAGTCCTTCACAAGTTCCAAAGGTAGAGGAGTTCAGAAGCCACGGTTCCCAAAGAAGTCTGGAAAGCTGCAGGACGCCTGCTGCAAGCTTAAAGCGGATAGAGGAAGGGTCTCCCAGAGCAGGCTAGCTAGCCATTACAGCCTCGAAATGGAAGCTGGAGGAGAGGCCTGAAGCTGTTGAGTCCAGCTTCCATGACGTCCTCAGGACAGTGGCTTGCTTTCCCTCCTCCCAAATCTCATGAATGTCTCCTATTCCAATCACATAGGGAAGAAGATACTCAGCGTTCTGCATGCCAGAAGTAGGTTCTAAAGGTGACAGTACAGAACTGTAGTCATTACATAAATCACTAAGTAAACCAGACCTGAAGACTGAGTGAATTTATAGAGAGAAAAAAGAGCTTCACAGCTACAGGGAATCACATGCATATGCAAGTAGAAGCGAATTATTCAGGGAAATGCAAATATTCTACATGTCTACAACGTAAGTCACAGGATACAGTGATATGAAGAGGTAGATCGAGCCAGACAAAAGGTTTTAAAAGAAATACAAATTAAAGAAAAACCATTGGAATAATTTAGAGCATGGGATTATATAATATAAATTGTAGTTCTTTAAAATAGCTGTGGCATTGTCGCAGAGTGGATTGACTAGAGGAGAACAAGCCCAGACACATTAGAGGGCTGTGACAGAAACTGTAAAGGCCTTTGCAGATGTACTCCCACAAGGAAGGAAGGAGCGAGTGGATTTTAAATACATCCTCAGAAGTCTAAAGCTTAACAGAAAGGTCTGGGAAACCTCGCTGGTCCCTGGCTTGAGTGTTGAAGACCATACATCTTTTAGAAAGAAGATAGAAAAACCTAGAGAGAATGAGTTAAATTGAAGAGAGTGACCAAGACATTGAGAAAAGCCTCAAGTGGGAAGAGTCTGTTCTGAGATCTTGGCGATACCCATTTCCGCTTCTATTTCAGTGTGATCTGGAAGGAGTCATGCCAAATGTCACCATCAGCTTGCGTCTCCCCACCAATGGATCGCCACTTCAGGACATTCTTGTTCATCCTTGTGTGACTTCTCTCGATTCTGCCGTTCTGACTTCTAGTAGCATTGATTCAGTGGACGACTCAGCATTTAGTGGGCCTTACAAATTTCCATTTACACCACCCTTAGAGTCATTCATCTTGTGTTACTACACTTCCCAGGTAAATGGTCTTAGAAAAGTTGAGACTTGGTGACCTTTGTCTATGTAAGTACCATTACGTATTTATATACACATTAATATTTTAATATTTCCTAAGGAGGAGTCTGTGGTCACAGGGTAGATCCCAGTATAATCTTGTCATGGTTTTAACTATAAACATGGAGTAACTAATTCCAGGAAATCTTAGTTACAAATATAAATTACCAATAGCTGTTTATTGCTTCTTATATAAGTGCTGCGCATCAGACATTATGCTGGACATTTTGCATACATCTTCTCAGATACTTGTAACAAACTATAAGGTAAGTATTATTCCTATTTTATGAATGCAGATGGTGTCAGAGAAATTAAATGACTTCCACGAGGTCACTAACCAATAAAGGGCAGAGCCTAGATTTGAATCCAGATTTTGCAAACTCCCCGAGCCCAACCTGTTTTCCACTCTGCCGTGCCTTGTCTCTTGTTCTTGTTTTCAGTCAGTAGATCAGGAGATCCGACTTAAGTGGAAAGAACTGATTTTGAGATGGCAATAGGAAATCTCATTTTCATTTATGAAAAGATGCACAACCCCGACCACATTGGTACTAGAGGCAGAAAATTAAAATTACTAATATTTAAAGTTGTGTGTGACCTTCCAGCTGTAGAATTTGCAGCATGGTGTAAGTAGTCTTTGTAGTACTACAGATGCAGCGGGAGGAATGATTGGCTCGCCCCAGCCTACAGATTATTTCCCTTTCATTCAGTTATGATGACCAATCAGATTTTCTGTACTTGAGCCAGGGAGTTAGGAAAGGAATGGGACATTGTAGTCACAGGATACAGAAAGGGCCACAGGACCGCTGCATGGCACAGCAGTGATCAATATGTGCAGTACATGTCCCACGCTGCTGTCAGAACTTGGAGAGAGAGAATGTATCAAGGAGCAAAAGTACAGACAGGAATGTATTGTGTACTTTTATAAGACCCTTTGTCATCTCCCAAAACAGAAGATACAAGAGTGTCTGCTCTTGGAATGGGATTAGAGCCATCACTGCTATTATCAGAATAGCCTGGAGGAACTCGTTAGTCAACAAAGACAAATCTGAATATAATGATTACAGCACATATATGTGTAAATACATACAATATATTCTAATGTATATTACTGGAAGACTTTGTGTCAGTCACCATTGGTATTTTAGTTGCTGTAACCTGAGAATTATATAAAATTTTGTTTATTTTCAGGTCCCTGTCCCACCAATTTTGGGTTTTTATCAAATGAAAGAAGAAGAAGTACAACTAAAAATAGCAGTTAATTTAAAACTTCATGAAAGTGTAAAAAATAATTTTGAATTCTGTGAAGCTCATATCCCTTTTTATAATAGGTAGGAATAAAAATGATGCCATGATTTCTACGTTCACAAGTATATTCCCTCTGCTCTGTAACAAATCGTCTTTTCTGCCTTATTCTGGAGGTTAAATAATTTTCTGTTACTCAAACGGATGGTGATGCTAAACCGAAATAATCTGTTGACCTGTAAGTGCTGTCATTTTTCTGGTTAAACTTGCTAATAAAGAATGACTTTAAGCCAAGGTCACTTCCTTGGGTATTATTTTACTACAGCTTTATTTTTAGCAGTTTCTCTGGATTCCACATGTAAGTCAGATGCCTGGCAAGTTAACCAGTTATCATAAGATTGCTTCCTTGTCAAGTCCACCCTTTACGCTTTTTGTGCAGCAGAGCTCTTTCCAAAGTGTACTTGAATATATATTAAAATCATAGGTTAATATTGTGTTGATATGTGTAAATATATTAATATATTCTAGGATATAATTGTCCTTATGAGTAAAAATGAAATATGTATCATGACTGTAAATTTCATGTGGCTTTTGTTATTTTGTCAGGTATAGCTTCTTTACTATGTTCTGTTCTGCAAACTGGATATGGATCTGTTTTATGCTGTTCCTGTACTAAGTAATATTAGCAACATTTGACTTAAATCTTTTAAAAACTGTTACATCTATGATTATTGTTTTTCTCTTTTATTCTTGTCTTTTCAAAAGAGGTCCGATTACACATTTGGAATACAAAATTAGTTTTGGCCAGCTTGAGGTCTTTCGAGAGAAAGGCTTATTGGTGTGGATTATTGGTGAGCAAGGTTTTTATGTTTTTCTTTCATTTCATCTAAAGTCTACGCTATTTAGAATAGTTGATGGGTGTATTTGTGTTTTTAGGCCAAAAGTTTCCAAAATCAATGGAAATCAGTCTTTCTGGAACTGTAACTTTTGGAGCCAAGAGCCATGACAACCAGCTGTTTGACCAGATTTGTATTGGAAGCACAGCGTATGTAAAGGTAGACATACCTGTTTGACTTATTACATTAACCCTCTTTTGTTTGTTTCTAGGTTGCATATATCTAATTGATTTTTAATGTTTTCCAACAATTTTGTTGAATTCTCTTCATTTTATCTGATTAAATCCTTCTTTGGATTTTCATTTAATTCTTGATTAGTACTACTTATTTTCTGTTTTACTTAATTAAATTTTAAAGGAAATCTAACTAATAAGTATAACACCCAAGCACTTTTCTTTCAGTATTATTTTTAAATATTTCTAATGTATAATGATTACATTCCTCATGGGAATAAGTACGTGTACAGGACACATTTTAATTATTTTTCAACCCCTTCCCCATAACCTTTCTCCATTTCTTCATCTCATAATCCCTTTCCCATATGAGAAAAGATTTACCTTTTGTTTTGTACTTTATGTATCTTCCGAGTTTATCATGTAGAGAAACCATGTAATGCTGAAGCTTACTGGTTTATTCCACTTTAAATCATGGTCTGAGGTGCGTCCATTTTCCTACAAGTGACTCGTTTATCTTTCTTCCTGGCAGAGTAGTGCTCCATTGTACATAAATACCACGTTTTCTGTATCCATTCTTCTGCTGATGGGCGTATGCCCTTCCAACTTTTAGCTATCATGAATTGTGCTACTGTAAACATAGGTGCGTGTGTACCACTGTCAATTGATCACTTGAATTCTAAAAACGGTACCCAGGAAGGGAACAGCTGATCAAATGGAATGTCTAGTTTTAATTGGTGAGTTTCTTTGAGACAGGGTCTCACTACATAGTTCAGGCTGACTTTCAACTCTCAGCAATCTTTATGCATCAGCCTTCCAATTTCTGTGGTATAGGCATATGGCACCATGCCTAGCTCTGATTTTAGTTTTTTGAGGACCCACATTATTTATAGTAGTTGTGCTACGTTCCCTCTAACAATGGAGGATTCCAATTTCCGCTACAGCCTCTGAAGCATTCGCGATTATTTGATTCGTTGATATTAGCTATTCTTTCCAGAGTAAGATGTAAGATGGAATCCTAGTGTGCTTTTTTTTTTTCAGTTTCTTGGGACAGGGTCTCATTTTGTAGTTCAGACTGTCCTCAAACTCAGCAGTCCTCCTGCCTCTGCCTCCTGAGTGCTGGGATTACGGGTGTGAGCCACCATGTCTGGCACTGTGGTACGTATGTGGTTATCGGGATTGAACCCAGGCCCTTGTGCTTGCAAGGCAGGCGCTGGAACCACTGAGCTAAATCTCTGGCCCTCTTAATGTGCTTTTAACTGGTATTTCCTAATATCCAGAGATGATGAACATTTTTCTGTATTATTGACCACTTGTACTTCCTCGTTAGAGAAGTGACTATTTCTTTCAGATGCCTATTGTTTGAATCCTTTTTAAAGGGATCTTTTTTTTTTTTTTTTGAGACAGGGTCTCGCTTTGTAGTTCAGGCTGGCCCTGAGCCCAGCCTCAAACTCACATCACAGCAATCCTCCTGCCTCTGCCTCCCAAGTGCTGGGATGACAGGCGTGAGCCACCACGCCCGGCACTGTGGTGTGTGGTGCTGATGGCTGCTGGGGTGAGTCTCCACACCCAGTATGGTATGTGGTTACCGGGGAATCGAACCCTGTCCCTTGCACTTGAAGACAGGCGCCGGAACCACTAAGCTAAATCCCCGGCCCTAAAGGGATCTATTTTTTGATTCTTTATTTGAGATATTAGTTCTTTATCTGAGGAATAGTTGACGATGATTTTTTTTTTCCCC
>PVIR01020179.1:0-30963 GCA_004026965.1 Petromus typicus
TTAATAAACTTTTCATAGATGGCAATTATTGCTGACCCCAAAATACCAGTCCTAACAGCAGCCTAGTAACAAAAAATTATTACTAGGACTCTGGAAGAACTTAAATTCTGGGGAGCAATTCATGCAAGAAGCAGATAAGACTGAAGATGGACAAAGCAGAATTCTAAGAATGCACAGGGTTTACATTTTAAGGAAAGATCAGGACAAAAGCATGAGAGCAGAGATAATGAGTCATTTTGAAATTTCGAACTCAAAATTTGGCTTACAAACTGTATGCTACAATTGCTTTCCCCCCTTCTTTGATGAGGACAAATCTCTTCTTAACTGCCATGAACATTCAGCAGCTCCGTGTATGGTGCGATCATTAAATCAATGAGGCAGCTTTTAGAAGCAGCCGTATGGTAATGAGCCACTCACAGCTATCTCCCTTTGAAGTGCTCAGCCATCATTTTATTTCACTTTGCTCTTCTGACCTCAGTATCGGTGTTTTATTTCACTGTTACAAGGAAGATATTTTGAGAGCAAATTCAATCTTCAGTTGCACATTCTCCAACTCTGATGTTGCTTGGTGGTGTCAAAAAAAATGTTTTAAAAGAAGAAAAAAGACAAAGGAATAATAATTCCATTTTTGTGTTCAACAGTTTTCACTGACACTAGCTCCTTCTTTTGTAGAAGTTATTAGATAACCAAAATAGTCAATCAACAAATATTTATTATAGATCAACTTTATTCAAAGCACTATGCTAGCTATGGTAGGTAGCAACATAAATCATATTGTTACCTTCTAAGAGATTATATCGAATGCAAAAATGACAAGAATTCATGGCTCACTTACAGGCTAGTGTGGACATTTCTTTTCAATTTGGGTACAATAAGCTCCTGACCTACAGAATGACTGCAGAATCCTTCTTGATCATTAAAATTAGTATGCAAGATGAAACATATTTGTCAATGATGACCCAAATGGACAGACAGAATGAAGATTAAAGAATAGAGTAGATTAAAGAAAACAACTAACAGACCTTATAAGATGTACTCTAAATGAATGACACAGAATTTCAAAGAAATAATTGCTCACTGTGGATAAAAAAAAAGAAATCCTTTCAAGAGATTTTAAACCTTGGCTCATCAACTTCAAAACATAACTGGAATTTAACTAGAAAGAATGAAGAGAATATTTCTGATGGGAAGAATGGCACAAGACACTGAAGCAGGAACAAATGAACAGCATGAAGAATAGCTGAAAATGGATCATCTTGATTAGAGCAAAGATTCATGTGGAGAAAACTAGCAAATAGAAAGGAAGGTGGGAACTGCTTGCAAAGGGCCCCAAGTGTCATGCTTGTGTGTGGAACTTTAATCTACTTTTTATTTAATTCTGATTTCAACTGGCCACAACTCAGTTTGAGCTCTACTGGGATTGACATCCAGACTTTGGAGAGTATCTGAAATACTTGCTTTCATTTGTCCCCACCGACTCCCATTTCTGCCTTCTCTCCCCATGCTACCTCAAAATGCTAAACTGTGTGCAATGTACCTCCAGGGTCTCTGAAGACTTCAGGCAACACTGCAAGATGACAACAGGAGATCAGAAAGCAGAAAAGAGACTGCACACATTTCTGTCCCTCACAAATTTCCTGTCACACTGTGGTTTGGACAGGGGCTCATTCCCCTTTCTAGTTATCAGGTGACCCTCTCACCCCACTCCACCTCTCATCAAATTCCAGCCACTTCTTCATTTCTTTGCCCCTATAGTCATAAAAGTAGGGTAGTCGATTAGCTAAATCTCCATAAACTGTCCCCTTACTCTTTCTCCAATGAACACTTTGAAAACACCATCTCTTTCTTGCTAGGATTCTGATCAAGACAAAGATCAACCATAGACAATGTTAGTTTTACTCTAATATTAAGCATTACGTTAAAATATCACATGATTAACTATACATTTGTATAATTTTATTTTATGCATATTTAATAAATATGCTTAAATTTTAGGAGAATTAAATAGTTGTGTGCCAAAGAATTAACTCTGATGAAGCTCCTCATCCCCTCCCTTATGTATGTGCTAGCCTGTGAACAGCATAAGACTGGAAGCAAAATAGGTTTACCATAAATGCAAATGCTAATGGGTTCTAAGGAGCAGCCTAGCCTTCTAGTTTCTCAAGAAAAATTTTTATGATTAATGGTTAATAACTGCCCTGGATATAGTGCCTCCTTTTATCTATGTTGCCTCATTCTACCGAATGTCTACCAAAGCTATTGTCAAATGTGACACTCAAGATCCAGTTACATTAATGATCTTTTTGTCATCCTCAGCACGCAAAGACCAACTAATTGGCTGTTACTTTGAATCACCTGGAAATGTATTGATAGAAACTTACTAGTCCTTGACTTTGATGGACACAGATTCTAAACTCAGGATCTTTATGAACCTCCTTCCTCATTAAGGTTTTTAAATCACTTCAATAAATGCTTCCATTAAGGTCATGATCAATACTAGCACCAAGACACACCAGGGCAAGAACTTCCTTAATAGTCACCATGGACCTTACCAATCTCTTAAAGTTTCTTCAATCTGTCTATAAATATATGTTTCACATAAAAAAGTGAATGATTAAAAGGATTATTACAGTAAAAGATATCCTGTCATTATCTGCCCCCACTTGCTTTGAACATATCCCATTCTTGGCACTGTATCTCTGATAATGCTTTTTTTAATTTAAACATTCAATGTATATTTTATCTTATCTTATATGTAACTCGCCCCTCCACTCCATCACTCTGTAGGAACATTTTTCTATCCCCCTATTGCTGCATCTACCCTGGGAAATTTAAAGGTTCTCACTGGAAAGAGTTCAGTCAAATTTTTAAGACATATTTATCCACTAACATCTAACAGAATAACTCTCCCCATTTGTGCTGATTCTTAATGTGTCATTAGTACATTTTAAGTTTCTCTAGGTCTCACTGGAACTATTTTGAGGGGTTTTTGACCTCTAAATAAAATGAGCTAATTCATTTTGTTAAGTTGATTCTATTGGCTACTCCATGACTTTTTAAAAACTATTGTTTTTCTGTGTGATTTCTTTAATTATTTACATCATTTTATTAGTACATGTTTGCAGTATAATTTACTTTCCTTCTTGGCCATTTGTATTTGTACATAACACATTTCAGTCCCTTTTCTCGTCCCCTTTGCCTTCCCTCCCTCGCCTCTCCCTCTGCAGCACGGTCCCTTTTCTCTTTAAAAAAGATCTGTCTCCCTGCTTTAGATCATCTTTCATTTTCCTCTTTATTCATACTTTGGGTTTCTCATGTAAGAGAAACCTTGCATGTCTGATTTGTTTCACTTAATACTATGATGTCAAGGTACATGACTTTTTTTTTAAAGGACTCAGAATTTTTCAAGACTGAGACTTTCTACTCTTTCCTAGAAAACAGATTTGATACCATCTGATTTCATATATTATAATGTTGTAACAGCATTTGACTCCAAGTAAATATAATAGACTCTGAAATAAGAAATGTAAAAATTGTTGTAAGAGTTTGTTTCTTTCAGTGTAATGAAGTTCTGGCATGTGTATCTTTGGACATTTAGTTCCGAGAAGATATGTGTGTTTAATAAATTGTACTGGATAGGTATGACTCACCAAAGTGCTATCAAGCAGGAATATGTTAATCGTATTGCTGAATTACCCAAATATATAAACTTAGGAGATATCAAAGAGCTTTTCAACAAAATGATTTGTCAACAAAACAAATCTTATTTCATTTGGGTTGCTAAAGCCTGAGAAATATACTACTCTTCTCTTGGTTTTCAGTCCTTTCTAATAAGCCATAGTAATTGATCCACACTGTTGTAAATAAAGCAAGAGTACTTCATGGTATTCGCAGAAAGGCATAACAACAGCAACAATAACAACAAAAACACACACTCACATCTTCAATTTTCTGATTGAATTTTTGTGGCATCATTTATGGAGATCGTTCCTGTCACTTTGAGAGTGTAAAAAATGCTTTCAACATTAGCATTTCTCACAGTATAATTATTTTGTCAGTCCTGTCATAGAGCATGACATATAGTCAACAAATTCAGTTCCTGAAGAAAACTGTACCTAACACTTTTGATACCACTGTGACAATAAGTTAAAACTTACAAGGCGTATATCTTTACGGCCTGATCACCAATTGCAACTGCTTTTTCTAGTCACCGTTATTCATCCAGCCACCATACTCATGTCCCAAGAGCTGTGCATTACTCTTTCTAGAACACACACTACAAGAATTTTTTGAAGAATTTTAGGGCTTCTCAGATTTCATCATTCCCCATACAAAGCCTTTCACACCTTCTGACTCTGGTCCCAAGTTAGTGATAACTCATGGTGTTGGGCTTATCAGTTTTAGCATAAACAAGCCTTCAAGCCTAGCATCGCGCATACCATTTATCTAAGGATTCTATAGCAACTTGACACATTTAGCACACCTTTGAGCCAAGAATCTATAAATGTTGGAAAGTATTCATCTATATGTATTGTTCTTTGTCAAAGATGACACTGTTGGGAGCATCTTTAGTACAGTGGAGCGAAAAAGGATCAAGCCAAGTAGCTTGTGCTGTGCTGTCTTTTCTTATTTATTAAGCTTCAAAGTCCCAAAAATCATTTTAAGTGAGCAATCCTGAAATGAAGGAGCAGAGTGACATGTAAAGTGGGTACTCGATAAATATACACTGATTAAGTAAAGAGATGATGCAAGTAAGAGGGAGATAAGATGTATTAGTTTCTCAGGGCTGCCATAACAAAGTACCAAAATCTGGATAGCAGCAACTTATTCTTTTATAGTTTTGGGGACTAGAAGTTCAAAGTCATCAGCAGGGCCACAGTTTCTCAAAGATTCTTGATAGAAGTTTTCCTTGCCTCTCCCTAGCTTCTTGTGGTAGCCAACAAATCCTCATATACCTAGGATTGTCATTGCCCTCTCCCTGTGTATCGCCATCATCACATAGCATTTCCTCTTCTTAGAAGGACATGACTAATTTTGGATTAAGGTCAAACAGACCTCATCTGAATTGGAGTACATTTTAAAGGCCATTTCTAAATGAAGCCACATTTTCCTATTCTAGGAGTTAGTATTAAACTCACTTTGAGGGGGACACAATTAAACTCACAACACAAGGATGCAGAAATGAAAATAGGATAGAAATATCTTTTAGACATTTCTGATAGTAGTCCTCAGTGCAAAAAGCTCCAGTGATGTTTTTATACCCATACATTTGAAGTGAGCATTCTATTTCTTTTTTCATCTTTATTTTTCTGCTTTCTATGTTTAATTTTTCCTACTTTCTACTAGTGATGTTTTATAGTCACCAGCCAATGGTCATTAGTTTCCAAATCTTCAAAGTTTCTTTAACTTATAGATATTCTAACTACTGGTAACAGAGTACTTATATTTTGCTTCTTCAGAAAAAAGGATTAACAAATTAGTAAGGTACAAAATAAAAGCTTCAGCCTTTATTATTTTCTCCATTAAAAATCATTATACCATGAAACAATTTCTACTAATTTAAACCTGAGAACTCTGCATCAAAATGTAGATTCTATGTAAAATTAATTTATCAAATGGTTACCAAAGTTAAATCTTCTACCTTGTCTTTTCTCTTGCACTATGTACATACTTTTGCAACTACCTACATGTTCCAAAATCACCTCTTGAGTGAATACTAATCATAGCCAGTAACATACCTACATTTACTAAATTCCTATATTTCAAAACTCATCGCTCTGAGTAATAACTCCATTAATGACAATCATTTTCTTCTAAATTAAAGCGAACTAGAAAGCTTAGAGCCATTCTGAATGTTTTTTGTCTCCAAAATTCCATTTGTCTCAAGCAAATATTACCTACACACATGCAAATTAATGGATGGCAATAATTTCCTAATTAACTTAATTGTAGTATCACTACATAATGTAAATGTAACCAATCATCAAATTGTAGACCTTGAATATATACAATTTCTATTTGTCTATTCTACTACAAAAAGACAGTGAGAGAAACCATGTGATTAATCTCCAAACCTTGTCAGTCTCATCTTTTAGCTTTTTCTTCCTCTTTGTTAATTTGTTTTCTCATAGCCTGTGTTTTTTTCGCTAAGTTGATATAATTGTGTAGTACTTATTGGCCTTCATTATCATAAGCTCTCTGATGATAGAAATTGTACTAGAACTGGCCAAAGGGCAAAGATCAGGGTCTTGCACAAACATAATTAAATTAACTGAAAAGTTAACAGGGGTTGAAAGAAACAAGATACTAGACAATATAAATTATCCTGAGGGAATTTTATAACAAATTTTCATTTACAAGGATGAATTTTCCTTAAAAAAAAGAAAAGTTATGACATAACTTAACACCTTCTCACAACTACCAACATCCCAGCATCATTTTGATTATAATTCTGCTCATAAAGTCTTCTCTGTGCTCCACTGAGACAACTCATGAGATTATAGTCTCTGCAAAAGTGTTAGTTGTAAAGTGGCAGAAAGGTACAATTACTATTATTTTGATCATTAAATAATGAAAGCAGCTGCTAAAATACATTATTTGGCTCACAGTTATTGCTCTATTAACCAGAGCACCATTATCTTTGTAAAGATATGCTAGTTTAGTGGTCTAAGGAAAATCACCACAAATAAGGAGTCTGTGGCAATCTTGCCTATAGGAGGCTCAGCCTTAATGTAACAAAGGCAGTCAGACAGGGGTCCTCTGTAGCAGAGGATTTCCCCATATTTTAAGAATTCATTTTTACCTTTTGCCTATATCCCGGTACCTTCTCAGTTATTCTTGGTTTGTGTTCCGAATATGATAAAGTTATATATTTCTGTACTGATATCAGACCTAGGGCTCTGCACAAGTTAGAAAAGTGCTCTACCACTGAGTTGCACCTCCAACTCCACATTTTATTTTTATAATACAGTGACTTTATTTTATTTTTTGAAATCTATTGAGTTCATTGGTACATTTTAGGAATAAATTATGATCACAGTCTTCATTAAGATTTTGTACCTGTACATGGTATATCTTAATTCTTATTTTTCCTATCCCTCTGCTCTCCCTTCAATCCATCATCCCCTATAAGTATCATTTCATGATGTCTAGTGTGTATTTCAGATTCTATAAATCTGTTTTACAATTTCTTTCTTTTAAGCAACTCAATTAAAAAGTAAGGCTAGATGGAGTATTTTGGCATCCATGTGGTAACAAACATACTAGACAGACAAATGACAGAATAAAATGTCTCCATTAAGCATGCTTCCCATAGGAGTCCTACTGACTTGCTTTCTTCACCACTTTTAATATCATGTGATCTGTCAAAAACACAGCAATGTGCTACTTAGCTTAGCCAAATAATTATATTTAAACAGTAATTTGGAGCTTTTAAAGAATTTTTGCATGTTTATTTTACTGTCAAATCTATTGTGTCAGAGTTAAGCCAGAATTGTGACAGTCATTGAAAGTATTATAGAAATAAGATATTTAGATAGAAATTAGACTTATGCCAATGTGGCAAGCGCTGTGTAAAGGTCTAAAATGGAAAAATAAGAGGATCCAATAAAATAATAATTAATCATGTCAGACTAACAAGGATGCTCAAGTGTACAAGAGGAGACTTGAGGGAATTGCATCAGTCATGGAGATCTGTGGGCTCTATTTTTTTCTCCAGAAGTTTCTACACTGGGAACTTGCTGTAGAGCAACTGTCTCAGCTTGGTGGGCTGAGTCTAAGCGACTGACAGGGGGCTTAGTGTCACTGTTGAATAGCAGAACCAGTAGTCACTATGAGTGCATGGTGAGGAGAAACAATGACACTCAGACCCACAGAACATCTTTGGATCTACCCATCACTGTATTTATCCTCTTAATCTGCCAAGGAAACTCTGCTTCATTTGCACCTGCCAAAGCTCAGGCCAACTCTTCTCTGGACTTCTAGGAATTAGGAACCCTACTGAAAAGGCATCTTAGTTGGCATTCCTATTGCTGAACAAAACACCCAATACTCACAACTTAAGGAAGGAGAGGTTTAATTTGGCTAATGGTTTGGGGGGATTTAGTCCATTGTCACCCAGCTTTATAATCACTTTAGAAAGCAGTTTGGTATTATCTAAAAAGTGCACCCAGTCACAATATATACATGCCAAATATATATGGATATGCATGTGTAATACTCACAGAAGCATGATTTGTATTATTCCCAAACTGGAAGCAATCCAGAGGTTCACCTGTAAAAGAACAGATAAATTTTGATATATTCATACAATAGAATATTACACAATAAAGACAGTGAATAGACTAGTGTTGCACACAAAAACCGTGTACATTTACCCCACAAACACAACAGTAAAACAGTAATTATATTTGTAATGGGTTAAATTCTCCAATCAAAAAACAGAAACCTTCATGCTGATATTTTAAACAAAAGCTAAGAATATATCTACAAAAGACATACTCACACACACACACAAAGTATTAAAATTATATACCAGGCAAAAAAAATTCTTTAAAACAGTAACAATACTAACATAAGGTGAACTAAAAAATAAAATTGTATGAAAAAAAGATAAATCAAATACTTATAAAGGCCATAATAGGTTAAGGCAATCTAATTCGCATTATGTACTTAAAATCTAGCCTCAGGAAAAAAAGGTGTAGAGGAAAGGGAGATGTTGATGGGAATACAAGTTAGCAAGGCCATTATGGAAAAAAGAATGGAGGTTCCTCAGAAAACTACAAATAAAACTGCCATATGATCCAGTAGTCCCACTATTGAATATATATCCAAAGGTAATAAAATCAGAGACATCTGCATTTCCACGCTCATTGCATATTATTCACAACAGCCAAGATGGGGAAGCAACACAGGGAGTGATTAGATGGAAGAGTAAATAAAGAAAAATGTATTCTATAACACAGCAAAATATTATTCAGCCATAGAGAGCAAGAAATTCTGTTATTTGCAACAACATAGACAGAACTGCAAGACATTGGGTTAAGTATAATCTCAGGAGCAAAAAACAAGTTCTGCATGTCCATATTACTATGCAGGAGCTATAAGACCAAACATATGAAAGCAGGAAATAGAATAGTGATTACTAGCACACAGGAAGAATGTGGGAGAGAGGATAAGGAGAGGGTGGGTAGTAGGTACAGAGATGTAGGTGGACAGAATATATAATCTCTCATATTCTATGGTAAAGTAGGATAACTACGGTTGACAATTAAGTGAATGTTTCAAAATAGCTACTAGAGAGGATTTTTGATGTTGCTAACACAAAACTGATACATATCCAAGGTAATATGCCCACTGCTCTCATCATATACACCATACAGGCACATTGAAGTGTCACAGTGTACCCCACAAATACACACAACTACTATGTGACAATTAAACACAAATTTTTAAGAAGGTAGCCTCAGATTCCATAAAGCTATAAAGCAAAGCTGACAGCCAAGCATGATGACATACACACATAATCCCAGCACACTGGAAAGCTGAGGCAGAAAGATCACAAGTTTTAACCCAGTAGGCATTTTTGTTACTGAGCAAGATCCTGTCTTAAAAATGGAAAAGTAAGCCCTGTGAAGCCCCTAGATTCAGTTCCAAGTACTACAAAAAACCAAAACCAAAAACTGACAAAACTGAGGGGAAACTAATAGATTCATTAAAAATTTTATGTAGAGATTTTAGCATATCTCTCTAAAAAGTGAGCAAGCAAAAGAAAAAAACAAAACCTAGACAAAGACATAGAGGGTCTGAATATTATTATGAATAGCATTTTTATATAATGGATACATTATCATTTTGCATCTAATTGCAGATAATTCACTTGGTTATTGCTTGAAGTCAAAAAAATAACTACCATTAATTTCAATGAGAAAAAAAAATAAGTTTTCCCTTGCTCAGCCATTAAACAACCATTTTCAAAAATCATCATGTAACACTGAAATAGGCAAGATTACATTTACAGTTAATATTATTTACTGTGCAAAAAAAAGGTTATTTTCTCTTATAAAAGTTATCCTATGATTATTTCTGTGCTTTCCTTGGGCTTTCTTAGATCTTATATATTTTATCCTCAAACCGAAACATGTTCAATAAAATCCACAATATTTAATATTTTACAATTTATATCTCATGTTAGATTTGAAACAAGATATCTTTGAGTCATGCATGTTTACAACATACAAAATTATCAGTAACCTTACAGATTTACATGGTGGTTCTTATTTTACAATGTTCAGCTGTATACAAAACAGATAATGTCCATTTGGTCCATACACATTTAATGAATGATCTTACAAACCAAAGCCAAAAGTATTAAGAGAAATTTCTTGTAGAACCTCAACTCCCAGATGGCTGTGCTGAGGGTTTTACCATAAAAGAATATACAAATTCTTTGGTCTTTTGCTTGGTCTTTAGTGAACCACCTCATAACTCTACTAAATTAGCATACTCATCCTCAGCTACTGTCGACATGAGATGCTAACAGCACCCATCTTCAACCTTCTCAGCAGAATCGTCCTTAGCTGGTTAGAGCCACTTTGCCTAAAAGATATTTGGGAGGTCACACTCCCTTATGACCCCCAGGGGCAGGATGGCAACACCTAGCCCCGCCTGCAAAGGACAATTTCTATGGCAAAATTTACACTCCACAGCTCGCTGCAGCAGCAGGCTAAGGCTGGACTTCTGAAACAACTTTTTTTTCTTGGATGCTTTTCTAGATCTATTCTGCTTCCTTCTACTTTTTGCAGGTCTTTCTGGGGAAAAATTCCTTTATAAAGAACTTGCAGAAGAAAATCATGCATCTAGGACCTCTCAAGACAGTTTCAGGAGTAGATCAAGCACGGATACAGAAGGCAGAGTTGGATTAGGGAGAATTGGTCACAGGTGCATCTCTCTTTTTGTTTCAGGATTTAGTACCATAGAAAGAGACTCCTGAGCTGAATAGACTGATGCAGTGGCTCTCAGACGCTTAAAAACAATGATCCACAATAAGCCTCTGCCAGTATTGCTTAATACACTGTACTGCAAGAAATCAACACGCTCAAAGGAGTAGCCTTGAATGAATGGATCTATCATATAAAGACAAAACCAAAAGCCTAGAGAACCCAGATAGCTTGCTCTTCCTTTCCATAGCAGCAAATAATTTCCAGGTGAGGGATCATTAGCAATACTGAGAAGCTCCATTCTCCCCTTCTGGAAACCATTACTCAGGGAGATTAGTGCCGGCTGGTTTCTCTTTAACAGTATGGATGCTGTAGGGATAGGGAAGCTGTAAAGCTGTAGGAGGCACCCCCCCCCAAGTATGAAAAGACAAAAGGCAGCCCTTAACCCTCATAGGTGAAGAAAATATAATCATGAAAATGGAAAACAGGTTGGAATAGCAGCTGGCGAAGCCTGGATTAAAGGATCTATGAACATAACACATAGTTGTGTCTTTTGAATTCCCAGAGCAATGTAATTGCATAGCCAGTGTGAATACTGCATAATACACATAATCAAAATATAGCAAGAAAAGGGGCAGTTGAGCTGAGCCTTTCATGAGAAGTCATAGTCCCTTGTTTTTGACACTATTATTCACTAATGCCTTCACTGCTGAATTCTACCAAGTTTTTAAACAAGAAATATTTGTTCTACACAATTTAGTTGAAAATTGAAGAAAAGTGAATAGTTCTAAATTCTTTTTTTTTTTTTAGACAGGGTCTCACTTTGTAGTTCAGGCTGGCCCTGAGCTCAGCCTCAAACTTACAGCAATCCTCCTGCCTCTGCCTCCCAAGTGTCAGGATTATAGGCATGAACTACCATGCCCGGCACTGTGGTATGTGGTACTGATTGCTGGTGGGTGTGAGTCTCTATGCCCAGTATTGTATGTGGGTAACGGAGATTGAACCCCAGCCCTTGCTCTTGCAAGACAGGCGCCGGAACCACTGAGCTAAATCCCCAGCCCCTAAGTTCATTTTTTAAGATTGTTTTATTTTTTTTATTTTTTACTTTTTGGACACAGGGTCTTGCTATATGATTCAGTCTGGATTGAATTCACTAGTAACCAAAACTAGTCTGAAACTCACAGTAATTCTCCTGCATCAGCCTCTCTAGTGCTCGGATTATAGGCATATGTGATCATGCCTAGCCACAAAGACATATCATTTTAATAAGGAAATCCAGACATTAATGCCTGGAGGTTCAAAGCTCCTGCATGGCCTCTAAGAGAGTAAGGTACCTGTATATGAAGTTGAGTAATAAGTTCAATCTGTCCTAATATTGCCAGATGCAATATCATCCCTGAAATAGATTTTCTTATTAATAAATTTTCTTTTACTTTATCTCAGCCCATTCCCCCTTCAAGCCTCATCTCTTCCTTAGTTACAAAAGCTCTGTTTCCATTTTGAAATACATTCTCATCATGGCCTTTAGTATGACCCAATAGAGTGTGCAAATATATTCATTTGCAACTCCAGCAAGTAGGAGGGCCCAGTATAGTTTTACTTACAGGGATACACAACACTGTGCATCCACATCTATTTGTGTGTACTCCCCTCTTTTGCCCACTACATTTTGAACTTTATTAGGAATAAGCAAGGACA
Source organism: Petromus typicus (assembly GCA_004026965.1). Classification (NCBI taxonomy): domain Eukaryota; kingdom Metazoa; phylum Chordata; class Mammalia; order Rodentia; family Petromuridae; genus Petromus; species Petromus typicus. Next base: position 12,636 of record PVIR01020179.1, read on the forward strand.
AAGGATAAAGGGGCTGGATTACCACCTTTTGTCCTTCAATGACATTATTTCCAGCATAAGTGATTATCTCATATAAGAAAGTAATAGAATTAAAATAAAATATGATAGAATTCCTTGGTCATTCCTTAGAAAATGCTTGTCTTCTTTCTGCCTCTGAAGCAAGCACTGGGCCAGAGGCACTGGAAAGCCAGGCTCACTAGAGAAGCCGGGCTCACTTGCCCACTATCTTGCTTCCAATCAATGGACCTGGTAGCAGCCTTGGCAGAGCTCCAGGCAGGGGCTAGTTGTCCCATCTGTCCCAGGTACTTGAAAAACCCAGTGACGATCTACTGTGGGCACAACTGCCTCTCCTGCATGGGTGAGTCCTGGAAGGATCTCAAAGGCAATTTCCCTGGCCCTTCTTGCCATTATCTCTGTCCATACAGAAAATGCCAGAATAATTTCCAACTAGGTAATCTGACAGAAGTGGCTAATCTGCTGCCGCTGAGAAAGAGCAAGAGAAAAAGGCAGGTAGAGAGTGTTATGTGTGAGAAGCACACGTAGGTTCTGACTGTTTTCTGCCAGAAGGACCTCGAGGTTCTGTGTCCACAGTACAGTCTCTCTGCTGATCAGCAGCAGCACTGTATCCGGCCCATAGAGAAGGCTGCCGTCCACCGTAGGAGTCAGCTAGAGCGGCACATGGAGCTCGAGAATGGGAGGGCCAAACAATCGGAAAAGTGATCACGATGCAGACTGGAAAATCGGTGGAACTTGAGAAAGTCAGAACATAGGAAAGAAGAAATAAGGTCTGAATTCGAACAGTTTGTGCCATTTCTTCAAAGTGAGCAAGAGATTGCTCTTAGGCAAGTACAAGATGAAGACGGAGATTGTAGCAAAAGTAAACAAAAGCCGAACAGAAATTTCAGTTCACACGTCTGCATTAAAACGTCCATTAAATGAGATAGAGAGCATACACGTAAAGTCAGAAGTTGAATGGCTGACAAGTGTTAAGAATATCTCCCACAGATATAAAAGTTTAAAATGTCCTGAAATTTTGTCCTTCTATTTCAAAGATGATAGTTACCAGCTTCCTACACAGTATTCTGGACTAAACAGAATTATCAAGTGAACTCAAGTAGATGTACTTCTAGATCCTGAAATAGTACATCATAAACTTATCGGAGAAGACAAGAAAACTGTTCATTATGGAAATATGCAGAAATTACCTCATAGCCCAAGACAGTTTACATGTGGCCGGCTGTCCTGGGCACCAAAGGGTGCAGCTCCAGCAGGCAGCCCTGGGAGGTGGGGGTGGAGGTAAAGGAGAAGCCCGAGGGGATCCTGGGCGTGTTCCAGACGGAAGAAGCCCCAGTGAGCTCCTGTCAGTAAGGAAGGATGGAGGGAATTGGGTGATATAGTCATGCTAGTTACATTGCATTTGGTCCTAAGTAGACTAGTCTGTTGCCCAAAATAATACCCACTAAGATTGACATTTTTTTAGACACTTAAATGAGTGAGGTTTCCTTTTACAATTTGAATGATAGATCTCTTCTGTATACTTTTAGTGTCAGAGCACTTTAGCCCTATTTCTACACCAGAACTGAGTGACAACCCCCGTTGAATCTGTACTATAGCAGATTCTGAGATGAGGTATTGGGAATCTCATTTTTTTTTCCTGTTAGTGGATATAATTGAACCAGTTATCAAGCAGTTTCAAGTAGATACAGTTGATAGATTTTTTCCAGTTTTCCCTGAAAATAATTTTATGTCTCTTTCACCAGGTTCTAAAAGGTGTAATTATAGAGCCTAGTTTGTAGAGAAATCAGGAGGGGCCTACTAGAAGTGCTTAGATAAAATGTTTAGGAAGTGCATTTCATAACTGAATGTGTTACTCAAGTAGTTGCCAATAAAACTATTCATTTTCTCTATAAAACAACAAAAAGAATTTCATCATGGTAACGACAGAATACTGAGTTGCTTCTGACTCTAAGCCTTGACTAACTGCACAGCCCACACACCTATGTGGCCTGCAGACACAGGCTCTGGAGTTACAATAAACATATTAGAGATGAACACCCAAACCGCAACCTAAAACCCACTTACTTGTCACTAAGTTCCAACACTGCAATTAAACCCGAATACTGAGGGTAGAAAAACACTCATACATTCACATTTTTTGTCTTAAAAGATAAACACAATACCTGTGTGCTGCAGACTCACCACCACTGGTCTATGGAATTTTTTTTTTTAGGTGTTTTGAGACAGGGTCTCACTTTGTGGTTCAGGCTGGCTTGTGCTCAGCCTCCAACTCACATCACAGCAATCCTCCTGCCTCTGCCTCCCGAGTGCTGAGATTACAGGCATGAGCCACCACGCCCGGCACTGTGGTATGTGGTACTGGTTGCTGCTGGGCATGAGTCTCCACACCCAGTATTGTTAGGTGGTTACCAGGGATTGAACCTGGGCCCCTGCGCTTGCAAGACAGGCGCTAGATTCACTGAGCTAACTCCCCGGCCCCGGTCTATGGAATATTTTAACGAACAAATATATAAGTGGAGCTCACTGAAACAGGGAAAAATAAGAGAATTCCAATTACTACAACAAGGAGGTATTTTCACCTACCAAGTTAAAAGCTCATCTTTCTTCCTTTTAATTAAGAAAAGTTTTACTGGCTTTTTAGAATTTTTCCCATTTGTACTCGTGCATATCAAACTCTTTTTTTCAGAGACAATATCTATGGCATAAATTATTAGACCACAGTAATGGCTTTTACATTACATATGTAATGATTCTTAGCAGGGTTCTTTTTTTTTTTTTAAATATAGCAGTTCTATCTGTGGAAGTCTAAGGAAAAATTTAAAAGTTGCAGACACACAGTCAAAATGGTGCATGCTCATTTCATCATTAGTGTTTCTTATTTAAGTTTATTGGTACATGTGTGTATTATATAATATTTAGCTTCCCTGTGGGAAGTTAGTACCTGCACATAATATATCTTTATTTTTCCATCTTTCTGTTCTTCTCAAACCCCACCTTTTGGTCCCCTTGCCCTTTGGGAACAATCTCTTTCCCTATTTGCTATTACCTCACTCCAACTTTACTAACAGTGTAGCATTATTTTTTTAAGGAGAAAGAATCTGAAGCAAGTTTAATGCCTAAGAGTGAAGAACTAATTAGAAAATTTCATGTTTCTATATGAAAAATTATCATTAGATCATCATGCACAATCATGTTTGAAATATATCTGGTGTCATAGATAATGCCTCACATTTAATGAAATGATATAACATTATATACACATTATATTCATTATATCTATATATATTTAAAATTGGAAGGAATTAATCAAAATATTAATAGTATTTATCCGGGTAATAAGATTTCTGGTGATATAGTTTCTTATAGGTTTCTTACTTCTCATTTCTTCCATCATCTTCAATTTCTTTCAAAAATTAAAAATACATACACATTTAACATCAATCACAAGAAAGACTTCTGACAAATTCTAAGCATTCTGGGGCTTATTAATATTGTAGAAGGCATTCATCTGTCTGGTACATTTTTTGTATTTTGTGTTTCTCTTCATCCTTTCAATTGCTTTGTAAAATCAATTTCTTTTAGTTCTGTATGCTCAAGAGAGAGAAATAGAAGAGTGGAAGGTAATAACAGTTATATTGACAAGAAAGAACCAGACACTCAAAGGCCTTGTATCTTTGCAATTTTTTTTAAACATACGTACAAAACTGAAATTACAATTGACTCTTGAGGCATTAGCCCAACATTTATCCTGTCTCAGTGAGATGAATTCTGGCATAACTGATACAATTAAGGTACTTGAAACATGGTAGACATGGCCTCACAAATGCTACTGCTGCTTTTCTGTAAAAATATCTTCCCCATAATTATCAGTATATTTTTACAGAATTGTAAACACATTTAGGGTATTTACTCTTACACATTTCCTAATTTTGCTTACATTCCAAAATTAGAGAGACAAATATACTAACATAAACTGATCAGCACTTGAATAGTCATGACAAAGACACAAGTGCTCTTAGTAATAGAAGTTCAAGTGGTCACTTTTAGCTCCCTAATTGTAAGGAAAAGCAATTCATTAAAACTTCTTAATTTCTTAAACCATGATAAGAAAATACTGAGCTATAGAAAAAGTTTATTTTTTGTAGAGATTTAAATTGCACTTGAACTTTCTAATAAACAGAGAATGCCTCATCTTCTTTTCCCTAAATTGGCAAACATTCCAAGAAAAAAGACTCAGCTGAAATTTATTTAGGTCAAGGTGACCTGCCTTTTTCTGAGCTGATTCAGCTAGTAGAAAGTCTGTATCTTCACCCTACAGCCTCTGCCTGCACAGCCCCTGCACACAAGTCAAGGGTTAGCATCAACCAGTGATTCTCAGGATCAAAAGTAGTCTTAGAAGTTATTTCTCGAATCTGCCCATTTATGTTGATTTCTGTGCCTCTCTGTAAAAAGAAAACCCTAAAGTACATATAAAGCTAATTTTATTCACTTTGAAGTAATCTTCTTTGATCTAAGAAAATATCCTTTTAACATTTTTGGTATTAAAATTTCCTCTCATTTTAATTAATTAAATTAGGTGATTTTCTTTTTTTCTTTTGAATGTTCTTACTGAGCAAACTGGTGACTCAGCATTGCTTTGTGAGTTGTCTTTGAGAACTGGCTCTTTTATGAAGATTTATAGTCTGAATTCAGTCAGAGAGCTTTTTTTCCGCCTCAACTTGGAATCACTAAGTAAGTTTGAAGGACCTGAGGGATGTGGTGGGCAGAAAGCAGCTTTGAAGACAAACAGAATAGGTGAGGAAGCCAAGAAATTGTTTCGCCTACTTGAGTAATTTCTTCACTTGTACCTGGTGAACTAATGTTACTAATAACTCAAATTGTTGTGAAAATTCAAAAAAAAATACTGAATGGTTATTTAACTCTTTCCTCTCTTAATGCCAATGTCATCTTCTTGAGAGGGTTTGTTTATTCCACTCTTACTAATGTGAGCTCTCCTCTCACCCACTCACCCACCCATTCTCTATCCCATATTGAGGACTTTATCACTCTGGACTCATTTAGTTTTTATTTTTCATTATTTTTGTTCACTGTCAATTTTCACCAAAATGGTATGAGATTCATGAGAAAAAAGAGACCTTATTGGTCTACTTCACACTGAATATTCCATACCCAACACTGGCAAAAATATGACAGTACTCAATAAATGTTCACTGAATATAGAATGAGTACAAAATGTCCCCCATGAAAATGGCTGTAAAGACATTATTTCCCTTCTTTCTGACTGAGGAGAAATCTGTCTCCCTTAGATGTCACATTGGTCTTCATTCTTTGGTGCTATGACAACCCACTCCCAACACATTAACATATCTCAAACCTTCAAGGAAAAATACTTTAATTGCTATTTGCTTCAAAAGTGACTAAAATTAAAAATAATTATGTGATGGCAACCTAAATGTGGGTTTTGGATGTAGATTTCCTTCTGATAAAAAAGAAGGAGCAAATATAAATCCCAAACCTACTAAATATCCAATGAGCAGAGTCCATGTTTCTTAAAATTGAAGTATTCTGAAGAACACCCAAGGTTAAGAATAGGAAAGGATGTTGAAGGAGATACAGCTCTTGAGAGAGACAGGAGGGGATCCAGAGGTGGATTACTTGGACTCTACATACAAGGGAGGTTTTATAGAGCAAAATCATAAGGCAGGTACAAGGTAGGACAAAATTATGATAAACCCACAGGACTACAAGTGTACGCACTTAGCAAGTGTATATGAATGATATCATCATCTTTGATTAACAATCCATAGTTTTTGTCTTTTTAGTCTTAGTCATAGTGGGTACTGAAAAGATAGCCCTCCCTTAACGAGATAATGACTTATTTATAGATCTGAGGAGGGTAGTATTCAAACTTTTGTTTAACCCTGAGAGGCATTTCATCTTTACTTTGAGGCCCGACACTCAGTGGATGTTCCTCCAACCAGCGTTGTGACGTGTTCTCATTTGGTGATCTGACTCTGGAGGGGTTAATTCAGCGGCTTGCAACATTTCTACTTCAGTTAGCTGTGTGTCTCACTGTTTTTATTGTATAAAAATAATTCCTGGGCCGGGGATATAGTTCAGTGGTTCTGGCACCTGTCTTGCAAGTGCAAGGGCCCAGGTTTGATCCCCCATAACCACATAACAATACTGGGCATGGAGACTCACCCCATCAGCAACTAGTACCACATACCAGTGCCAGGCATGGTGGCTCAAGCCTGTAATCCCAGAACTCGGGAGGCAGAGGCAGGAGGATTGCTGTGATGTGAGTTTGAGGCTGAGCTCAGGGCCAGCCTAAACCACAAAAGCAAGACCCTGTCTCAAAAAAAAAAAAAAAAAAAAAATTCTAATCGTTGGGATTTACAGTGCGCCAAGAAATGTTGCTTAAATCCCCCCTTGTTAAACTTTGTACATAATGGCTGGTAATTGCTTATATTCATTTAAATATCAATCAGTCATGAGAACATCTTAGGAAAGAGTGGTCTTTAGCTAAATTGTCTTATTCTGCTCAAGGCTACCATGAATGAGTACATGATTAAGCTAACACAAACATAAATGCTAGTAAAAAAAAAAAAAAAGAATGAAAAGAAAGTAAGGAGAGAGGGGACAAAGGAATTACCATTAAGTAAAGATCAAATTTCAAAAATAAGTCAAAGGATTTACAGTTGGTATTTACACTATAGAAAGCAAGGCCCTAGGAAAGACTCTCACACAGTGACAAGAGAAATGGCCATTCCAAAAAAAGGCTGGGTCATCAGTCCCCAGAGAAGTCTTTCTCCACTATAATGCAAATAAAGTATCTGGACCAAAAATAGAAGAGGCCACTCAGACAATCCCTGTCTTAATGCTGGCTGAATTTCATCACTCACGCCACATTCTCAGAGCTTGTATTCAGGGATTGGCAATCACTAAACACAACTTGCCAAAGTTCCAACTCCTCTTGGCAGGCAAAGCATCCGGTGCAGCTGCGGAAAATGGTGGGGAGATGTTAGGTAGTAGGTGGAAAATGAGCCAAGACACAGTGTGTCGATGCCTGTTTAACATGGCACTGGTTGCTGTGAAAGTTACTCGGACCTCTAGTTTGGAGTCCAATGTGTAAAGACTTTGAAATTGTCACTTCCATTCTTATGATACAGGAGAAATAAATATAAATCCTACCCTACTAGACATTAAATATGCCAAGTTTGTGTTCTCTGAAGTCAAGGAAAGAATTCTAAGAAAAGACAGAGGAAAATTAACTGGGGAATAAGTACAAGGAATAAGAATGGGAGATAGAAATAGCTTCTGAGAGACAGGAGGGATCCTGAATGGGTCGGTAACAAACCCACTTTTCTGAGAGTTTTATAGAGCAAAATCATGAGGAATGAGTACAATGTGGATCAAATTATAATCAACCAATACAATTACATTCTTATTCCCATTCTTATTCCTTGTACTTATTCCCCATTTTCATAAGTTTCACTTCTAGAAACCCCAGTAAATTCTCCTAATGAAGCACCAAAAGTGTCAGCTCATGGCTGCAACAAAAAAAAAGAAGAACTATCACTATGAAACATATAAGAAAGACCTATTTTCTGTAGGTAAAGACAGTACTAGAGCCTAATTGCTTGGGGAAATAAGACATTTTTTCCCATTCCAGCACTCGCTAGCCTTTATCTTACATAAAATAAACAAATGAAGAAAAACTTAGGAAGCTCACAACCTGAAAGCATATGCCCATCAACAGACTGATATTTAATCATAGCATTATACAATACTTCTTTTCCCTGATTAATTTTCACCACACCAAGAAGGATCTAGTAAAATAACAGTGGCTTCAGCTGGAAGGCTGCAAGATTTAGATTCTATTTAACGAGAAAATTATTAGACAATAAAAGACAACAGGGGAGACAAAAAACAAAGATAATAGAGGAATTGAAGCCTCTGGTACCTACAGCTACAGCAAACATTAAACACAGCTAAACTTCTGGCCAAATTAACAGAAGCTGTCATAGCAAGCCCTATTTACCTCAATTCCTATTATCCAATATATCATGTCCAGTTTTTGACAGCAACAGCAAAATTACAAGGCATATTAAAGACAAGAAAAAACATAGTCAGAGGAGACAGAGTAGGCACTGAAATCAAATGCAGTACGACACAGATGTTGGTATTATTAGGCCTAGAATTTTAAATAATTGTGATTATATATTTTGTTAGAAAAAGTAGACAACCTGCAGGAATTGATGAGTTATATAAACAGAGGGGTTTAAAATTGTGCAACGAAAAATGAGAATCAAGATGTGTCATGTACAGAAATGAACTCTCAATGTTGGATGTGATCATAATGTGTATATAACTCAAGGTTCTTCAACAAAGCGCTCATTCTCCCTCAGTGCTCAGAACAGAGCACACAGGAAAGGCCTTCACTAAAAAGAACAGTAAAGAACACGTGGCCTCCACCAATGTCCATTTCATGGCTGCTATTTTAAGAAACCTTTTAATTACTTGTTTTCTGGGGCAGCAGGTTTGCCATGTAAAGCCATTTTCGTTAGCTAGTGCATTTGCAAAGTTAGTTCTTATTTTTGACTCTGATACAAATACTATATAACAGAAAGAATAATCTCATGATTTTTTTTCATCATTCCTTTGGCATTTTCTTCCTCTCTCCACGTGATATTTGGCCTTTTTAGGGAATGAACCCAAATTAGTGCCACATAGAACATTTTAGCATAAGTTGATGGGAAGATACCTCCACTCCAGTGCTCTGGAAATGAGTGACTGCATTCCAGTAAACACTGGCTTCTCCAAGTTCATGCCTACTCAGAGCCTCAAAATGCGATTTTTGGAAGCAGAATTTTTGCAGATATAATTGGTTAAGTTATAACAGCATCATAACCAATTAGGATGGATCTTTAATCTAATGTCTAGTGTCTTAGTGAGAAGTGTGGAAGACAGGGTACGAGGACGCAGCCAGAACCCTCACATCAAGCCCCAGTCCCCCGTGAGTTCCACAGAAAAAGGATTAGCAAACAACAAAGTTAAAACCTTGAGAAAAAGGCTGAGTCTGGCTCGACTCTTGTTGCTCTACGAAGCAGCAGCCGAAGGCCAAATATTGCAGCAGCAGAAGGGGGAGCAGAAGAGCCCATAACCCAAACTCACGGCATCTTTATTTGGTACCAAGCTTTCACACCCATAATCCCATAAGGCATAAAACAGGGTGATCCCACAATAATCCCTGTAGTTGAAGATCCCCAGGGCAGGGCAGACATCCTTAAATCCAAATAAGTGTATCCCAATAAGACCCAGTAAGTAAATTTTAAATCCAATAATCCTAGTGCAGTATCCTTATAGTTTGGAATTTTGCAGGGTGGGGAGGATGTCTATAATAATTCCTGTAGCTGATCCACAGGGCAGGGCAGACATAGTTGATCCCACAGGGCAGGGCAGACATCCGTAATTCCAAGTGAGTAAGTCTGCAGTTCCGACAGAGAAGGTCACTCAAGCACACAGAAGAGTGAAGATGGAATGAAGCATGTGAGTCCCTGAGCCAGTAGGTTCAGCCATCCTGAGAGACTCATGGAACAAAGGATGCTTTCCTGCAGGGTTAGAAGAAAGAGCTCTACTAAAACTAAATACTCTACTAAATACTCCTAGCACTCAGAACTATAGAAGGATAATTTCTGTTGTTTTAAACCATCATGCTTGCCGTAATTTATTACACTAGTTTTAAGAAATTAAAATGGGGCTTGAAGATGAGTAATAATTTGCAAGTGTAATGTATAATTTTATGGTTTTAAAATTGGGGAATATTTTATGATAATAATGCAGACTCAATCTAAAAATCAAAATAAACTTGTAAAGCTAAACCCCTTCTTTATACTTTCTGACATTTATTTTTGACATCTATTTATATTTTTGACATTTGCTATGAATATGAACATTCTATTTTTAAAAAATAAAATGAGATCATTGTGTGTGTATGTGTGCTTTTCAGTTTTTTTAGTAACTATATTATAAACTATATGGCTATCCTCACATACCACGATACTGAGATCAACATCTTCATTTAACAGGCTGTGTAATATTCCATTGCAGTCACCATCCCATATTCCATATATTGTATCCCATATGTATTTATCTTCTATGTGAAGGGCATGAAATCCCTGGCTTAACAACTGGAAAACACAAATAAGCAAAAGGATGCATTATAAGTGTTTCAATAGTCTCAGGCAGAGGGGGCCACTGGCAATGTGACAGGGAAGTACAGCCACACAGAGCAGAATGAGTAGATGATGGGAAAAAAGAAAAAAAAATGATCCTTCAGAACAACATCCTATCAGCCTCATAGATGATTGCAAAGGAAGAATGATCCAAACAACAGCTCTGAAAGCTGAAATCTGGTCAATCTTCTGACATAAACAGGCATTCTCAAGAAGTATACATTAAATCATTTAATGACCAGTGGCTCAGCACAAGGGATTATGTGCCTTGCTTTTGTGGTGCCTTAAAAGAACCACACTTTGCTATAAATGTTGGCCACTGACACATGAACCCTTGTGAGTCATACTTCAGATTTCTAGGAAGATTTTGCAAAGGTGAAGCACAGATCTAGGGATCCAAGACAAGTCCTACTGCAGGATCAGAGGCCAAAGAGCATAGCTAATGTGGTCTCCACAGTGTGGAAGAATTCTGGAGGCAAAATCCTCAAGTTCAACCTAAATGAGCCCCATCGAAGGATGATATATTACCAAAGGACAGAGGCAAATGATTAGCCTTAATGAAGCACCTCGTAGCTTATGCAAATTGGATCTGATTCACTACTGATCTTGGACTCATAATTCCCAATGACTTCTAGCTAATCAACTTTAATCACAGACATGCCTAATGGGCCTTCTGTCTGGGGCCTTGATGGACTACCTGGCTGTATTATTAGGTAATGATGCGGGAGGGTGCTTTCCTAACATTTGAAATGGAGTGGGACCTACCAGAAGCCCAGCGTCTTCTATTTGAGAGTGTCGGATATCTTTCCTTCATCTCTTCTTTCCCAGGTCCATTACTAGGGGGAAATAGGTATGAATTCTCACTTCCAATAATGAAAAATGACCAATTACATCAGAAAAACAAAAAAAACTAGGACAGAGGACCTCAAATCAGTTCAAGAGTCTAAAAGTTATTTGAAAAATCAAGGTGTTAAAGAAAATGTTCAGTTTTCCACTCCCTAGAACCTAGAGTCAAACTGTCCTATTTGAAGTTCACCCTGGCTCAGCTGCAGGTACTCCTCTAGTGGAAGACATGAACCAGAAAGTCCTCAGAGACAATTTTCTCACACTTGCTATTTGTTTTTAAGACTGAAATAAATATGTAACAGAAGTAATGACTGTGCTTTTAGGGGAAAGTTGCTATTACATCATTCCCTGACGGCTGCTGCTTCAGTGATTCTGATAGGAAAACTGGGTGATGTCCTGATTGGCCTGGAAGCTGCCCAGGAGGTTAGGAAAGCAGAGTCTGGCTGTGTCTGGGTGGAGCTGTATCTGGCCTCTGCTCCCTGCTTCTTGGTGCTGTTGCCTTTCCCTGAGGTGCACAGCTTCACCCCACCAGGACCTCCTGCTATGATGTTTCTGCCTTGCAACTAGCTTACCATGGACTAAATCCCCCAAAACTCTGAGTAAAATTAAACCTCTTCTCATTAATTGGTGGGTATCAAACATGTTAGTGACAGTAACAAAAATTGGACTAATCGGGTAGTCCCTGGGAAGATGTCTGTACTACGGTGCAGGCACAAGTCCTCCCTGCAACAGTCTGCTGATCTCCATGTGGACTCTGGGTCCAGACACAACCAGCATTCAACCAGTTACAAATGCCATTTATCAGCTGTAGGCATGAAACAGCTTCATGATATTGTTAAAGCTTGCCATGTAATCTCTCATTCCTGGTGTTAGAATATTTTACATTTAGCAGATTCTTCTTCCTGATTTTATTGCTGCATCAGCCAATAGTGACTAATTTTATGTCTTCTTTGAATATTGTCAATCTGGCTTGTTCATGGAGAAGAGAAAATGAGAATATCAGTCAAAGCAGTCACATTTCAGACTGTCAGACAGTTTTTCAGGAGGAACTCAACTGAATCACAGCCATTCTGTTTATTCATAGTGCAGTAGCCAGGAGAGCTTGGTCTGAGAAAGTGGTGCTTGGCCTCTTGTCACATGGGTAATCCTGGGCTTTGCTGCATCTGTATAGCAGATGTCTTGAACCTAAGGCTTTAGGTTTCTATGAGCATGCAAATTTTAGAAAGAATGTTAGTTCTTAATGCATACTGACCTCATGCATATTGGGTCTGTTTGCAAAATTTAAAAACTCAACTGCCATCAAGTATTGCCAGAATTTTTTTCAGAAAAAATCAAATTTTAAACAACAGGAAATTCAAAAGTAAGATTTTTTTCTTCTTTTTTTTTGAGACAAGGTCTCACTTTGTAGTTCAGGCTCAGCCTCATACTCGCAGCACAGCATGACTGCAATGTCATTTAAGACCTGCAAAAATACTTGTAAAGTGTGAAATTAACTAGATGTATGAAACAGTATACTTATTGCTCTTTAATAGAAAGAAATAATAGAAGATAGAAAGCCAATAACCGTATTTCAAACATGAAGTCCAGAGTGATGATGATCATGACATTGACAATTAAAAATTTAAAAAACAACCTCTTTCTAGTGCTTTCTTCGTGCCAGATATCACTCTTAACACTTTCAATACTGTTTTCCTGTACTCTGCAGAATAACCACATGACGGAGACACTATCATTATTGCTATTATCTAAATAAGAGACCTGAAGTGTCATTCTCAAAATCACAATTAAATCGATAAAAATGTTTAAACAGCATTCTTGTGTCTTGGATCCAGGCTTCATTTTCTTTCTACTATTATATTTGAAGGACAGCAATGAAGTTGTATTCCCTGAGTTCCAGCTTATAAAATCATACAAGATACCAAATTTTTGATATGGACTTTTGAAATCATGGAAAATGAGAAATGTGTTTAGGAATTGACCTTCATCTGTATAGTAAACAGAATGAGCACTGTTAGTTTGATCAGAGGTACTGCTTTTCCTGGCCTGTTCCACTAGAATGCTCAAAGTTTGAACTTTATTTAGCTGTATATTAACAACTGCAAAGTTCCCTAAAGATGATATAAAAGTTAATTAAAAGTGGGTAAGAATTCAGAAATTGTATTCAGAAATAAGAATTATATATGTATATATATATATATCAGTATGATTTATTATCATATACATGTATATGTCATACATGTCATGTGATATATGTGTATCATTATCTATATATAATATAGATACTACCTGTTATGATTAAAAGAATCACTCATTATTTCTAATGAATTATTTCTAAACAGAGCTTAAAATAATTAAAATTAATGTTTCTACTTATAAGGACCTATAATTGTAATAACTAATGTAGATGTGAAATATTTTCAGTTTTGTCGTGAATGATTTGGTTAACACACTTGTCATTTTATGTCTATCATTCAAAGAAGTAAACTCAAGCAGCTACACTGTCCTCACTCAGTAAAGTTGTCCACGTTAGAGGTCATCCAAGGTGTTGTGACTTAGATCTAGACATCTTCCCAATCTTGTAGTCTTCATGAAATCATAGCCATGGCTTTTGAGAGATGACTGAATCCTATGATTCAATTGTAATAGTCACCAGCAGATTAGTCCACTGGTGAGCTTAGAGCTGGATGTTATGTTGGAAGGTACAGCCTAGGGGAGGTAGACCACTGGGGTGGGGCTTCTGTCCTCCCTTGACCCCTCTCTGCTTTTCTGTCTTTCTTCTAGATGCCTTTCTTTCTCCCTTGACCTCTCTCTGCTTTCTACCTTACAACCCTCTTCAACCATGTCCTTCTGCCATGCTGTCTTGCCTGGAGGTCTACTCAGTAAAGACTGAGACCTCTACAAACTGTGATCCAAAATAAACCTTTCCTCCTTTAAGGTGGGTGTTGGGTACTGTGTCTCAGCAAGGAGAAAGTAACTGTCTTAGTTATTTTTCTTGGCGCTAAGACGAAATATAACAGACACCCAAAGTTAAGCTAGGAAATATTCATTTTGAGTCCCAGTTTGTAGAGATTTCAGTTTATTATTGGCTGGTTCCCAGGCAGGGTGGCCTGGGAGAGAAGCACCAAAGAAGAGAAATAGTCCATGACAAAGCACGGCAGGCAGAAGGCAGCAGGCAGCAAGGGAAGAATGACAAGCCATGATAGAGCAGCTCTTCTGTCCTCTATCCAGGACACCAGGCTTTTGGGTGCGTGGCATTCACACCCTTAATCATAGAATTCACAGCAGTCAATCCCCACAACATAGCCCTGATTCCAGCATCACACACTCCAGATCCAGCCACCTCCAAAAGCCCACCTATAATGCATGAAGACACATTTGCTGTCTGCCTTTTTAACTCCTGATAGTCACAGTGTAACAAATTTTTTCTAGGGCAGGTGATTTATCAAAAAAAAAAAAAGTTCAGTCACTCTGGGAGGCTGAAGCAGGAGGATCACAAATTCAGCCTTGGTCAGCCTGGACAACTGACCAAGAGACTGTCACAAAATTTAATTCGTGAACTAATTAATTTTTGAATTAATTAATTTAATTAGCTAACTAAATTTAATTAATTAACTAATTAATTAATTTGTAGTTCAGTACAAAGCCCCTAGGTTCTATTCCCAATAGTAGGAAAAAAAATTTTTTCCAACCAGTTGAACTTCTTACTAGAGTTAAACCATTCTCAAAACTCATTGAAGACAGATAGCTAAACAAAAATGTTAATTGTCTGGATTCTAGCAATTAAACCTTAGTAATATGATCATTCTTACTGGAAAAATATGTGACTATGTAAATCTATCTTTACTTTGCAGGTCTCCTTGATAGAGGGGTGACCATTAATTGTTATCAAGTTTACAAATAATGAAATTCTTAGTCACCTTAAGGTTCATTGGTGAAGCGCACTTCTATGTGTGCCTGGGGATGTTTCCAGAGCTGAGCAAAGTGAAGGAGAAGACCCACAGGGACTGTGGATGGAGTAGTCCTAGAGCCTGCATGAGATAAAAGAGATGGAAGGAGGCTGTGTGAAGAGTTCTATTTTGCTTGCCATGTCACCTGGGGTCATCAGACTGCAGTTTATTCTGTCTTTGTGCACAAACTCATATGAGCAACTCTCCAGGGTAGGAGCTTTCAGACTGACCTAATTTCTTTTGCTCCCCAGCTTCTGGCATCTTGGACTGAGCAGATACTGGCCCCTCCTGTGTGCTCCAGTATGCAAGCAGCCATTGTGAGCTCTCCTGGCTCTGATCCTGTGAACTCACCTACTAAATCTTGTCCCTCTGAAGAACCCCAATAAACCTATACAGGGGAATGATCCAGAAACAGAAGGGCATAATCAACACAGGGCTTGCCTTTTCTCCAGCAGTAGCTTTTAGTAGATATATTATTTCTCAACTGGCAGCCAAACATCCTCACTGGACTCATACTTGGACTTTATCAGTCTATTTTTGAAAAGCATACTGCTTGCCCCTGCTTTTCAGTCACAGACCTCTGACAGCCCTCCCCCATACCCCACACTCCAGCGATGCCCTCACTCCCATTTTTCCTACAATGAAGGCTGCTACACTGTTTGAATTCTCTTTTAAAACAAACAGTTGTGATGTTTACAATAGTTATCCTCTGTATTTGGGAAAAAGCCATCTATCCCACTCTGTCGGCATTATGTGGAGTATGACAAAAGATATCTAAATGTATTAAGTTCCAAAACATTTGGAACTCTGGTATAAAAATACAATTTTTTTGAAAAGGAAGTAGTACTAAATAACCTATAACAATCTGGCTTTCCAAATTCTTCCTTTTATTGGTCATTTTCTACCATGTGTTCTATGCTGGACTTTTTAAAGCCATCTTTCCTGATATTTTCTTAGTTAGGAGTGACTGTTGCTTTTTTTTTTTTTTTTTTTTTTTTTTTTAGTTTTTTGAGACAGGATCTCACTTTGTAGCTCAGGCTGGTCTTGAAATCAGCCTCAAACTTACAACAATCCTCCAGCCTCTGCCTCCTGAGCGCTGGGATTGAGCCAGCTACTTTGTAGCTTAGGCTGGTCTTGAAATTAGCCTCAAACTCACAGAAATCCTCCAGCCTCTGCCTCCTGAGTTCTGGTGTGAGCCACCATGCCTGGCACTGTGGGATGTGGTTCTGATTGCTGGTGGGTGTGAGTCTCCATGTCCGGCACTATTGTATGTGGTTAGTGGGGATCGAACCCAGGCCCTTGTACTTGCAAAGCAGGCACTGGAACCACTGAGCTAAATCCCTGACCCAACTATTGTTTTTTGAAGAAACCAATCTAGACTTTTGAACTTACCTCTGCACATTTTTGTAGGACTTGACACCATAATGTTGAGTGAAACAATCATGTGCACAAGCTTAAATATCAAATGGTTTCTTGGACATGAGAAAGCCAAACAATAAATAAAGAACAAAATAATAGGAAATAAGGACATAGATCTTTCTCTGATGGAAACAGGATCAAAAGATAGGGGAAGACGGGCCGGGGATTTAGTTCAGTCATTCTGGCGCCTGTCTTGCAAGAGCAAGGGCCCGGGTTCGATTCCCCGGCAACCACATACCATACTGGGCATGGAGACTCACGCCCACCATCAATCAGCACCACATACCACAGTTCCAGGCGTGGTGGCTCACACCTGTAATCCCAGCACTTGGGAGGCAGAGGCCGGAGGATTGCTGTGATGTGAGTTTGAGGCTGAGCTCAGGCCCAGCTTGAACTACAAAGTGAGACCCTGTCTTAAAAAAAAGAATAAAGAAAAAAAAGAGAGAGATAGGAGAAGAGAAGAGTTTTTTTAAAAAGGGGGGGGGACAACTTGAGACACCAGTGATACCTGCGTGATTGTCCCATAAAGGAACTTGTATCACCCAATGGAACTGTAGCTCAAAATGACAGGAAAATGACACGATCAAATCAGAGCAAAACACAACAAGATGCACAAATTATGGCCCCCCTTCACAGACTGTGAAGATGTTAGATGTGTTGTATACATAAGCCAACTCCACACAGGAAATATAAACATTATTACTGCAAACATGTAACCCAACATGAAGGTAATCGAGAGATGGATGGGGAGAGGGAAAGAAGAGGAAAAAAAATAAAAATGTGTTATGTGCCAATTCCCCACAAGGAATATAAACACTGTGTTCTATAAGCAGGTACTAAGAAAAAATATAGAAGAGAGATAGCTAAAAGAAGAATAGCAAGACACTGACCCTTGCTAAGCTAGATGACGAGCAGCAGATATGCCTTATACAATTTTGTCTGCACATGTGCATTATTGAGAGTTTCAAAAGTCAATCAAAATGAATACACTGTCTCAGAGAGTCAGTAGGTCCCTATATTTAGATTTTTTTCAGAGACCAGACTCCATCTGAAATAGGTGTATAGAATATACAGAACTGTGTACAGAATGCAGAGCATACAGAATGTCAGGCTCATGAGTCTTTCTGGGATTCTGACAATGGGAGGGAAACTAGAAAAATCATATGAAGAAATCCAGAGGAGATAACCTCTACCTGGCCTCTTTCATTCCTGATAAATTTTGGCTGCTTGCTTACCTTGACTCCTTTTTGTGATTTCTGGATTACCTGTTCCCTCTCTAGAGGTTTACAGATTGTCTAGAACAATTATTTCACCACAGAGATCCACATAGTGAGCCCTGTCGCTAAAAAAAAAAAAAAAAAAAAAAAAAATAGCAATGCAGCTGTCAAATAGCCATCAGCTGACAACTTCCTCAAACATGAAACATAAACATACACAAAGAGATGATCCTTTGAACACATAATCAAAATATCCCATCTTTCTTTTAGATATTGCATGAAATCTACCAGTTAATCAAGACAAGTTTCAAAACAGAACAGCACTGTGATCAAATTTGGACACTTGGGAGCTTCTCTGAGGAAGATGACCCAGAACAAAATAAGCACATGGACAGGTGAGAGTGGTTCCTCAGACACTGCAACTTCTCAGGCTCCCGGTACAAGGCATTTCCAGGGCCCCCGCTGCTTTGATGGAGTTGTGTAATTTTAGCCAGTATATCTGAGTAAACCATTTAAGTATCTGAGCCCAACTCTCCAGATGTCTTTTCCCACTGGCGGGTTGATTGGTTGTGTTCAAAGGGCAGGCAGACTGAGAACCCAGGACAACATGCAGCTTGAGTGAAAAGCAGGGTGAGAGATATCA
>PVIR01020180.1:0-30700 GCA_004026965.1 Petromus typicus
AAGTTACCCGGCTGGATTGTCCAGTCTTCACTGCCACAGGGTCCTTGGGTCACTCCAGGCTTTCCCGGCCGAGGACTCGGGCCCCCGCCCCAAGTGAGCTGGTGTCTGGAAAGTCGCTGACCTGCTGTTTCTCTCTGACTTATCTTCCTCGCCCCGGGGTCGGGGCGGTTTTAGGACCGGGCTCTTCACCCCGGACTTGGCGTTCGAGGCCATTGTGAAAAAGCAGGTGGTCAAGCTGAAAGAGCCCTGTCTGAAATGTGTGGACCTGGTTATCCAGGAGCTAATCAATACAGTTAGGCAGTGTACCAGTAAGGTATCAGACCCTGGGCAGCGCCTCCTGCCTTGTGGAATCTGGGGACGGGGGCTTGGTGTCAGGCCCCCAGTGTCGCCCAGCGCCCAGGCTACCTCAGTGTCCGCACTTGTGGCCTCTGCAGAGGCGGGGACAAGAGCAGGTGAGCCTGCACCACCCTCTGGGGGTGCTGGGCCTCCGGAATTGGCCAGCCAGGCGCACGGCTGCCCTGGGAGCCCGACATCAAGTCTAGCATGTGTCTGGTGGAATCGGGCTGTCGCTTTGCTGTCTTCTGGGAAGCAGAGAGGGAGCCCACGTCTGCTGCTGGAGGCTGAGCCCCTGAACCTCCCTAGCTGTCACCCTTCTTGACAAACGCCTGGCATCCCCCGGCTTCCCTGGAGCCAGCCACTGTGCTGTCCCCATGGCACTGGGAAAGGCCCGGATGCCAGCAGCATAATGAGTGGCCCTCGGTGGCCATGCCAAGTCCCCACACCCCATGCCGCCACACACCCTCCCCCGGGCTGGCCTGTCCTGTCCTCGATCTGCCTGGGGACGAGTGTCTGTGTGCCACTATTCCCGGGCGGCTGCCTCCACCCTGGCAGGATGTGCCGGGCTCCCCACTCCTTCCTGTTTCCCAGGGCAGCGTGCTTGGTCAAGCAGCGGAAGTGCTTCAGGTTGGCGTCTGTGCTTGTGCGCCATGGTGTCCCCAGTGCTTGGGGTGGGCTGGCAGTTTCTGCTGCAGGCTTCCGGCCTGGTCCAGCCGAGCCCCCATTTGCTTCTAAAGCTTCTTCGATTGGAAAAGGGAGGGAAACAGTCCAACCCACGTGGCTCGCCAGTTGTCACAGACGTGACCACTCAAGACCCTAGCTGTCCAGAGGAGGACCGTGTCCCGTAGCACGTCCCCGACGAAGCCCGAGACGCAGCCGCGCTCCCTCCCATCCGAAGCAGCTTCCGGGCAGATGTGGGCTCGGGCTCCTGCACGCACGACTAACCAGCTGATGCTCGTCTTCTCTCCCTGTCTCCTGTCCCGGGTGTGTGGCCTGCACTGTCCCTGGTGTCTCTCTGCCTCGTCCCACCCTCCGCATGACCCAGGACGGGGCTCTTCACCCCGGACATGGCCTTTGAAGCCATTGTGAAAAAGCAGATTGTAAAACTGAAAGAGCCAAGCCTCAAGTGTGTGGACCTCGTGGTCTCAGAGCTGGCCACGGTCATTAAAAAGTGTGCCGAGAAGGTAACAGGTTTGGTCCCCATCGTCTCTGCATTTGTCTCCCCATCTGCTCCCCTCCATTTGTGAGTCTGAACCCCAGCATCTGGAAGCTTCTGCCTCGGGGGGTGCCTCTTCCGTGGACCCAGCATCTCAGCTTTGCCTGGGAAAAGACAGAGCAGGGTGGGAGTTCTTGTCACTCACGTGCCCCCACCTTTGTCGTTTTGGGTGCCGATGGAGACAAGAGATCTTTGATATTGCTAGATGCTTTGCATTTATGAAGCATTATGGATCCCTTATTTTTATAATTGTTTCTTTTTTGAACTGGAAACCGAACCCATCCATGGCCCTTTGCACTGAGCAATATCCCCGCCCTTATTTATTTATTTATTTATTTATTTTTTGGTTTTTTGAGACAGGGTCTTGCTTTGTAGTTCAGGCTGGCCCTGAGCTCAGCCCCAAACTCACATCACAGCAATCCTCCTGCTTCTGCCTCCCGAGTGCTGGGATTACAGGCGTGAGCCACCACGCCCGGCACTGTGGTGTGTGGTACTGGTTGCTGCAGGGTGTGGGTCTCCACACCCAGTATTGTATGTGGTTACCAGGGGTCCTTGCGCTTGCAAGACAGGTGCCGGAAACACTGAGCTAAATCCTGAGCTAAATCCCCGGCCCCCTCCGCCCTTATTTTTTGAGATAAGATCTTACTTAGTAAGATGCCCAGGCCAGGCTTGAACTAGCAAGCTTCCTGCCTCAGCTTCCCAGAGTGCTTGGGTCATGGTTGTGCCCCGCTGCGCCTGATCTGCTCATCACCGTAGAGAAAAGTGGTTCCCCGCCTGTCACCAACTAGTGAAACACACCTGCATGTAGACTTGCAGTGTCGATAAGATTCTGATGAGCAGCTCACCGTCCATCCCATGCTCTCAAGCTGTGGGCTGAACTCAGACAGGCTTCGGCCCAGTCCCCGCTGCAGATCAGAGAGGGACATGGGGGCTATCGGCCAAAGACCCTGCCATCGGGAAGGGTTTCAGCAGGGCCCCCCCGAGGCCAGGGTCCAGGTGCTGCCCCGGCGTCCTGGAGCAGGTGCTGCACACGGCAGGCTTGGTGTGGGCGTCAGCAGTCCGCCTTCACCCAGCTCGGGTGGGAGGGCGCTGCGGGACTCTTGGGCAGCAGACACCTGCCACCGCTTCCTCTGCCACTGTCCTCCCTTCGCTCACTGGCTTGCAGAGCCACCCGGGGTGTGCGTGTGAGCACCTTCTCCCTCCACCCCCGTCCTAACCACCCTGTTCTCGTCTCCCAGCCGAGTGGCTGCGACACCGGAGCAGCGTGGGGTTTGGGCCCCTCATGTCTGTCTCCTCATATTTCCTGTTGACGTGGTTCGCGTGGCCCCTGCCAACGCAGCCCTCTGCTTGCCCCTCAGCTCTGCTCCTACCCTCGGTTGCGAGAGGAGACGGAGCGAATCGTCACCACATATATCCGGGAGCGCGAGGGGAGGACCAAGGACCAGGTATCAGCTCCTTAACCTCCTTTGCTGTTTATTTTGTTTTTGGTTTTTTGAGACAGGGTTTTTCTGTGTCTTTCAGGCTGGCCTTGAACTCATTTTGAGGCCCAGGCTGCCCTCAAACTCCAGGTAGTCTTCCTGCCTCAGCCTCCTTAGTACTACGGTTACAAATGTGTGCCATCATACTGGCCTGTTATCTTCTTTCACAGATGTAATTTATGTGCTATGTGCTGTCAGTTTTAATGAGGTCTGTTTTATTTTGTGGTGCTGGGGGACTGAACCCCAGTCCTTCCTGCTGAGTTCTATCCCCAGCCCTTTTTATTTTTTATTCACTAAACTGCTCATTTGCCCAGGCTGTACTTCAGTTTGAAACCCTCCTGCCTCAGCCTCTCTGATAGCTGGGGATCCATGTGTATACCACCACACCCACCTCTGTTCTGGGAACTCTGGCAAACACAGCGTTGATTCATCGAGATTCGTCGTAACAGGCTGGAGTGCAGCTCACTGGCGAAGCGCCCGCCTAGCGTATCCACAGCCTCACCCACTCCCGGGTCTGGATTGACCAGTGCTCTGGGGTAGAGAGACTCGGGCCTCGCAGCACAAGCCTGGGATGGGGGGTTTCCAGGATTTCCCAGTTGGCCTCCATGTCTGCTGCTTTGCCGTGTTCCAGCGTCGAATGCACAGGGGCACAGTGAGCACAGGTTACTGGCCCGGAGCCACTGCCCCGCAGTCTGGCCTGTTCTTAATGGGCACCAAGCCAAAGAGCTGTCTGAGCCCCAGTTCCCAGCCTTACCCTGGGCAAACGGCCGCGAAGGGTCCGGCAAGGCTGGAGCTGTGTGCATGCGTGCAGGGCTGGCTGGTACCCAGGATGTGCCTGGGCCGTCCATCTGTGTGACCGAATTACCGTGGCCCTTTTTGCTGATGTTTTTAACATTTCTTAGGGAAATTATTTTAACATGAATTGAAAGGTTGCAAAAATAATAGAACACTTGTGGGGTTTTGTTTGTTTTGTCTTGAGACAGGATCCCTCTGTGCTGTTCAAGGTGGCCTCAGATTCACTACATAGCCAACCCTGGCCTCGAACTTGATAGCTATCCTCCTGCCTCAGCCTCCTAAGTGCTGGAATTACAGGTGTACATCACCATACCCGGCCACTTGTGTATTCTTCCCTAAGAATCAACTGGCGTTACCTTCTTGGCCTTCTGCTTTTCCACTTGCCGCAAGTCTGTGCATTTTTCAGTGTAATGTGTATATGTGCACGTGTGAGAAAGCTCTTCTCAAAAGGGCACTAATGTGCCAGGCACATCTCTGAAGTCTTTGCACAGTAAATGGTGTGACCTGCCCGGTGTGTCACTCGATGGCACAGCACTTTCTTACTATGTGCAAGACACTGGGTTCCATACTCAGTGCTCAAAGGGATAAAAATCTGTGGCAGGCAGAATCATGTGCCCCCTAAAAGATGTCCACGTTGCAGTTTGTAGAATCCCGGAGTGTGTAGTTTATATGTCAGTTAAGGAGACAGGCGATTTCTGTGCAACAGAGCCACCCGTGAACCTCATTCCAAGGCCTGGCCTCCTGAGCCCCAAGGTCACAGAGTCCTTGGAAGCCCACCGGAGTGATGGTCTCCTCCTGTGCGCCCTCTGCTGGCGAGTGCGGGAAGCACCTGTCCGCCCCTCCTTACTCCCCTGGGCTCAGTCCTCACAGTGACTCCCTCTCCCCAGATTCTCCTTCTGATCGACATTGAGCAGTCCTACATCAACACGAACCACGAAGACTTCATTGGATTTGCCAAGTATGTACTTTCTGGGACCCCGGGGCGGGGGTAGGGCAGCAGTAGTTCCCACCCTCAGAGCCAGGCCCCCCCAGAGACTTTGGAGTTCGGGTTCCCTCGGGGCAGGAGGCTGAAGGTCTCACCCTCCGAGGGCCCTGGGTGAAGGCCAGAGCCGTCTGAGGATTCCGGGCGCCCTCCTGCGCTGGTCGTGGCCCTCCTGCCACTCCACCCAGCGCCGGTGAGAAGGGTCCGCGCCGCGCCCTCTCCTGCGAGACCTTCTCTGGAGCCTCTCATGCACTAGGGTGCAGCTTATCCCTGACTGGGGCTGCTCTTAGGGGCGGGCGCTCAGGTCCGTGTGGCTTCCAAGGCACTCGGCGGCTGCGGGCTCTGGTTTAGGAAGAATGGAGGTGCAGGTGGTAATGGCCTCGGGTGTCGTTCCTGAGTCCATCATGCCCAGTTCCCTCAGCAAGCCTGAGCATCACAGGGACCATTCTGGTGGCCTCGGCAGGTCTTCGTGCCCACGGATCCTGATCCGCGGCCCACTGCAATCAGCTTCCCTGAACCCTCAGGGCGAAGCTGCGGTCCTCTTCCTGGGCATGCGCAGTAGTGGAGCGCTGTCTTTTGGGCATGCGCTGGGCTGGAGCAGCCAGGCCTGCACCCGGCCAATCAGGACGCGGTATGCTCAGAGCTGCGTGGCGGATTGAGGGGTGACCTTGAGAAGAGCCAGGGGGCCGTGGCCTGAGATGTGCAGTGCTCTGGGTCTCACATCACCATCCGAGGAGCAGGGTTGATGGGGCATGATGGGCATCCGCTCTGTGCTGGGCGCAGCTAGGTAATGGGATGAATGGGCAGGAGATGGAGTTCCCTGGCGCCTGGCGTGCATGGCAGACGGTGCCGGCCCCCTCTTTTGCTCCGCTGCTGTTTTCTCACTGTGACGTCTGCTTCTCACACTTCATCCACAGTTCCTTCTCACAATCTCTCCTGTTTTTCCTTTGACCACTCCACTCTTTCCTCTGGATCCCGGGGCCTTCCCACTCACCCCAGCTGTTACTATACCGAGCAGCTGGTCACCGGGTGGGTATTGCCTGCTGTGTGCCTTTGCCCTGATGTGTGAATGGGGCCACCCTGTCTGGGGCCCCAGGAGGGAGGGAGCGTCCAAGGGCCCGCCACACAGCGTCTGCTCAGAGCCAGGGCCCTGGCTGGGCCTTGGGACGGGACAGCGCTAAAACGCCCAGCTGGCTTGGTGGTGTTGGCTTTGCGGGTCCCCCCTCCTTCCCTGTTGGTGCAGCCAGAGCAGAGGCCCTAAGATACTCTGCCGGAATGTTAGGGAAAATACTACATCAGAGCCAGCCCTCGTTTTCTTTTTTTCAGTAGAAGGAATTGAAGCCAGAGCCTGTATACTGAGCTACATTCCCAGCCCTTTAAAAAAAACATTTGCCCTAGCTAGACTGAAACCCCTGATCCTCCTGCCTCAGCCTCCCAGAGTGCTGGGATTATAGACGTGTGCTGCCATACTTGGTCTGTCTTCATTCTTAATGTTATAACCTTCACTCAACTAGGCAGAAGCTTGTTACACACACACACACACACACACACACACACACACACACACACACTTTCTGTCTTCCTTATTAAGCAACCAACTTGAACTTTAAGGCAAAATGCCAGTAGCAGTCAGCTGGTTTGCTGTTTGCTACTGTTACCATATTTCCAGCAAAAACAAAAGGAAAATAAGATGGATAAATCACAGGGGACGGAAGGTTTTTACGGTCATTAATGTATTAGAATCAGTAAGGGTTGGGGTGGGAGTCCCTGAAAACCCACTAACCTTTGTCTGCACCTGAATTACCTGGTCAAGAAATTGGTGAGTGAAGGAGGAGAGATCTCAGGCTGTAGACAAATGAGGAGCCTTGTCAGAAACACCCCGTCGGCTGCGGGTGTCCTCCAGGCTGGGTCGGGAGCCCAGGGAGGGATGTCTTCCCAGCGAGGCGCTGTCCCGGTGTCTGGACTTTAGGGCTGGGTGGCCTTCTGGTTAGAGCAACTTGTGACCTGGTGTTGGTGTCGGGGATGTGAAGAGAGAAGAGGAAGAAGCCCGAAGTGTCGGGCCCCTGCGGCCACCTCCTGGGCACTCCAGAGTGCACTGCACTGTGGAAGGCATGGGCAGTTCTAGGGTGGCAGAGGTCAAGGCCTGGAAACGTTGGCTCAAAGAGACACCCCTTTTTCCACATGCCCATGCTTCCTCTCGGGCAGCGATTTGTGCACATGGGCATCTCTGCCCGCGGCTGGTCAGTGGGCCCCCAGGGATCTAAACCCCACTGGGGCTACTGCGGCCTCTCACTCCCTGTCACTCCTGCATTGTGCCCCATGCACCCTCTCTGTGCTTCGGTTGCAGCGCCCAGCAGAGGAGCACACAGCTGAATAAGAAGAGAGCCGTCCCCAACCAGGTAGCGCAGCCGGCTGTGGCCACCACTGTGGGGGGATGGGGGGGCCCAGGGTGGCTGTTGGGCACATGGGATGCTTTATCAGCCTCAGGGGCCTGAGTGCTGAAGTTCGGACCAGGCCTGGAGGTAAATGTCACATTCCAGAGAGTCCTGTTGATGTCAGAGGTCAAGGCCAGGCTCTGGCCCTCAAGATAGGGCCGGCATGGCAGTTACCCGAGGTGTCTGCCAGCGAAGGGGGTCTCCCAGCTCCGGCCCCAAGGAGAGGGGCCTGTAGGTGGAAGCCACAGAAGCTGCATTACCTCCACAGCTCAGGGAAGTCTGGGTCGGTTTGGTCCCCTTCCCCTGAACCTCGAGATCACGCCCCAGATGGAGGCCTTGTTAAAGATCTGCTTCGTGAGAAGTTTCTGCTCCCTTCCCCTACTCTCCACGTCGGCCGGGCCAGGCCAGGCTGGGCCAGGCCAGGGTGGGGGTGGGGGCTCTGCTATTTATCTTGCACGATTATAGAGCCTGATTGAAAAAAGAAAGTAACCACTGCATGATTTGTTTTGGTTTTTTGTTATGTTCTGCGCTTGCGTAGGTAATACATATATTGTTGCTTTTCATTTTGGGAGATGATAATGACTTAAATAATTAACACCGTGAATATAATTAATAGCATGTAATTTTTTTTCTTTTGCTGTCTTTTTCCCCTGCTCATTTCTTCTCCCGTTACTGTGCTTTTTCCTGCTCTCTCTCCGTCCCCTCATGTCCCTTCCATCTCTTCCTCTGCTGGCTCTTCTTTGATTTGCCCACAATCCTAACTTTGCATTCTCAAAGGGGGAGATCTTGGTAAGTACCTGCCAAGTGCAGTAGTAAACAGTAGAGAATCTCGTAGTGGTGGAGACCCTGCCTGCTGCATAACCTCCCTCTCCCCCCAAAATAACAAACTAACACTCAAGCTAACCGGAGCCCCGGAGCTGTGGCTGTCACTGGCGTGGTTTCGTCCTGGGTGTCTTCTGTCCTCACACAGCACTAACCTGACTGCTGCCTTTGTCGGGAGCTCAACCCCTCCAGCTAATTCCAGCAGATTATCTGGCGTCCATAGGTCAGGGATGGCAAATACCACACCTGCCTCGCCTCTCGTCCCTGCCTGCAGATGTGGATGGTTTTGTTCAAGCCCTACACGAATTCATTTTTGTTGCTACTGCTTCCCTAGGGCACAAATCACTTACTGGCCTGAGCTATGTCCACCTGCAGAAACTGCTCCTGTGCCTCTGGCCAACATGGCTGATGCGGCACTCTTCTCCTTTGCCCATCTCTCCTTGCCTGCCCATGGCAGGCATAGCTAATCAATCCTGGCATTCTTCCTTAACAGGCATGGGTGCCAGCCTCCTGTTTTCATGGATACTGTAACAATTGATGAGGTTTTCTGTTCCATTTATCCTTTGCTTGGGACTGACATTGATTTGAGTATTCTTTCCTGCCTCTCCCAAAATTCTCACCAGAGCAGCCCAAGGCAGCTTCTATGCTCCAAGGTGAATTGTATTTGCCATCCCTGGTGGATGCCTACTCCCTCTGCAGGGAGCCCTTGGCTGGGCCCAGAGTAGGCAGTGGGGGGCAAGGCCAAGCCCTGTCCGGTAGGGAACAGAGGCCGCTCTAGTTGCAAGCTGAGCCTGTTTGGGGCCACCCTCTGGAGGCTGCTGGATGTTCTCCCACTGCCAGTTGCTGAGGATTGGGTGGCCGCTGGTGCCCTCTGCAGAGTTCCTGCTTCAGCTGAAGCAGATATGTGGCAGCTTGGGTCCCCCTGGATCCTGGCTGCACAGGAGCGAAAGTGCGAAGGCTGGGCATGTGGCAGAGACAGGAGTGATGGTGTCCCATCCCTGAAAGTCCCCATGACCTTGAGCAGTCCCTTCCAGAAGTCACCCCAGCCCCAATGCCGCAAGTGTGGCCCGAGCACCAGTCCTGCCCAGGACCTGCACCCAGGGAGGAGGCTGCGCCAGCTCCCTGTGGGCCCAGCCGCGCTGCTTGTCACATGCTGCCTGTGCCACCCCGCCTGCCCTCTGTGTGTCTGCATGCCTTCCCAGTGCCCTGGCCTCTCGAGCGCCTCGCCCTCTGCTGTCTCCCCCACCTGCCCCGTCTCTTTCTGAGCTCTGTCCCTGGGGATGTGTCTCTTGTACACTAACTGACCTGCCCCCAGGAGGCACTGTCCCCTCTATCTCGCTGGGAGGCTGGAAGGAAGGGGTGCTTTGGGGTCTCTGCCACCTGACCAGCACCCATGCTGTGGGGCTTGGGGTGCTATTCCTGGGCTGGCTCTAGCAGCGTCCCTACTCAGCCGCGGTGTCCAGCGCCTGGGGTGTGGTCAAGGACAACGACATCCAGGAGCACAGAGGCCTTGGATGTGGGGAGCAGCAGCCCCCTGGGCCCCCATTTCCCTCACCCTCACTGTCCTTCAGGGACTGTACCTAGATCTGTGAAGCTCCTACTCTGGCACACTGGGACTAAGACCCGAGGTGGACAGAGGAGTGGAATGGGGCCCCCAAGGCCCAGAAGCAGGAGATTTTCCTGGGTCCCTCACAGGCTGATGTCACCTCGGTCTGGAAGCTGAGTGCCAATGTCATCACCAGCCACCCTGGTCTGCCTGGGGTTAAGGCCGTGCCCTGGGACAGCCAAGCCAAGTGGGTCACCTTGCTCCCTGGGAAGGGCACCATGACCTTGTTAAATGCCCGTCTAGTCAGGAGCCAGCAGGCACTATCTGCTAGAGGCAGCCTTAGGATTCCCGTGCTTACATGTCATGGAGGACTTAGCCCAAGTGGGAGGTTCTGGGTGGCAGCCCTACACTGTCCGCAGCCTTAACAGGTACTCGGCAGAGTGGCGGCCCCTGCCCTCGTGGCCTTCTGGGGCTGGGAGGCCTGGATCATAGCTGTGGCTTGAGATACGTAGTGAGCTCAGGGCCAGCCTGAACTGTAAGACATTCCAGGGCTGTCACGAGGGCTGCCCACCAGCACGGCACCCAGGCCAGACTTGGTCCCACCCTGGGTGATCAGCGCCAGCGTGTGCCAGCTGGCTGAGGCCACACAGCCTACCCTCAGCGCTTGGCCTGCCTGTACTTCTGCAGGCTGCCCACTGCTCGGGGCCTAGTCCCCAGGGTAGGGGCAGTAGTCCACTCATACCTCTGTCCTAAGGGCCATGGAAGCAAGAGGACATGGTCCCCAGGCTACCTACCTGTAGCTTTCAGGTGACTTTCACTCAGGTGACAGCCAGAGCCGAACAGGCCCCACCACAAGGTCTCCCCGCCAGAGCCCTGAGGTGGGATTTGGAGAAAAGTTCAGTTGGTCAAGCCGCAAGCCGGCCTGGGCCCTCACCCCCAGTGGTCCTTCTTGGGTCCCAGGGAGCTGCTGCATCATCCCCAGTGCAGGGTAGAAATGTCCCCGTCCGGAGCCCGGATGCAGACGCACTCAGCACAGCAGGGTGGCAGTGAGAGCCATGCACCTGGGCTTTGCCGGGGCACGAGGAAGGGCCGTCCACAGCGTGGGCGCTGCGCCATCTGGGGACCGTGGCCGGGAGGTACAGGTGGAGGTGTGAGTGCCTTGTCCACCCGAAGGAGAGCAGACCCGCAGGTGTCCTGTACTCAGCCCTGGCCCCGCCCGGAGGCGCTGTCTGCCATCTGTCAGGCGCCCTGCCCAGTCTCCAGTGGGGAGCCCTTGGGCTGGAAGTGTCTCTGTTGTGCTGCAGGGCAAGGGTGCTGGCCGCTGTGCTGGGGAAGGTGGCCTGGGTGGCAGGGCACTGCCCCTGCACCCCGCTGAGCCACAGCTTCCCCCGCAGGTCATCCGCAGAGGCTGGCTGACCATCAACAACATCAGCCTCATGAAGGGCGGCTCCAAGGAGTACTGGTTCGTGCTCACGGCAGAGTCGCTGTCCTGGTACAAGGATGAAGAAGTGAGTAGCCGGCGTGATGGAGGGGAGGGGAGGGGATGGGCACCATTGTGCTGCCCGAAGCCTGCCATGACAAGCTCGAAATCGAGGCCAGAGGGCTGGGCCCTCGGTGGCCCAGAGTCAGGCCTGGTGGCTGGGCAGCACTCAGAGGAGGAAGGAGATGAGCGGGCAGGGAGCTGGCAGATTGGATGTGGGCCCTCGGCCTCTGGTGCCACATGAGGGTGTCGGGGGCTTGGGTGCACAGGTCACTAGGTCCCTGGGTTTGGCTGTCCTTGGCCCAGGCCGAATGGCCGACTGCTCCTCCCTGGCTGGTCCTGGAGCCTATGAGCCACACAGGCCTCAGGCCCCCAGGTCCGTTCTGAGCCAGGGTGCTGAGGTCAGCAGAGCTGTCACTACCTGTCCGGTCCCCACGAGCCACAGGCCCAGCGAACCTGCAGGCCATGGCCCAGGAGAGCAGGCGATGTGGGCCAGCTTCCTTGCCACTCCTGTTAGGGAAGATGGGGCCCAGTCGTGGCTGCAAGTGGCTGGGGTGAAGGCGGGGGTGCCCTGTGGGCTCTGGTCCCATCTTCCTACCCCTCCAGTCTGACCAGGGCAGCTCTGGACATCTTGTCCAGGTTCACTTGAGATGGATGGACCCTGGGTTCCATCCCAGAGGACTGAAGGTGGCGTCCTTGTCCCTGCAGCTGGGAACAGGGACTCTGGGCTCCCATGGACCAGAGTGGCAGGCATCACATGGGTGCTGTGGTCTGGGTGCTAGGCCCAAGCCTGGTCCTGGCACATGTGGCGGGGCAGCATCACAGGTCTGCCTTTCATTGCCTCCCAGAGCCCCCGACGCTGTGGGCCCCAGACGGAGGGCCGGGCGTGGCAGTAATGAGAAGCAGGCGGCCGCCAAGGGGCCCTGTCTGTGTGTGTGCCCCAGACAAAGCAGGCGAGGGCCAGGTCCCCAGCCCCCACCCCCGTTGGATCCTAGCGGGGGGACCCTCCACATCATGTGTGTGGCACCCACCTTCATAGAGAAGCCACGGCAGGAGATAAGAAGTTAGGGTTTCTTTATTTCAAAAATAAATGGGCAAAAAACAAAACAAAACAAAAATAAATGGAGACTTTCACGACGTGAGGTGGGACCTCTGGCCCAGACCCCAGCCCCAGGGACCCCTCTGGCCTTTGCCAGATGCCGTCTCCCACCCAGGCTTGTCTCATCCCTGGGGCTGTCCTGTGGCATGGCTGGTGGCACTTACCTCCGAGCCTGCCTTCCCGGGTGGCGGCACGTGTGGGGAGCTGGCCGGGGCCTCCGCGCCGCTGGCCGAGCCCAGCCTAACCAATGTGCAGACTACTGTACACGTGCAGAGCCTCCTGAACAGGTAGTCTGAACACTGGGGCGGCGGGGCCGGTGTCCGTCTGGGCCCCCGGCCTGCTCCTCTCGCCAGCGCTCCACCGTCTCTCTGACGTGGCAAGGCCGCAGCCTCGCATCTGGAGAAGGCCCTGGGCTCTCAGGAAACCCGGGGTGGAGGGGGCGGGTTGGCGGCTGCTGTGTGCAGGGGGAGGGGCGCTGCATGCTGTGTGTGCGTGTGTTTGTGCCCAGTGCGTGCGTGTGTGCGTGCCGGCAGCTGCAGGAAGGCAGCCGCCGCGTCCCAGGCGGAATCATAGTATAAACACTTCCAGATGTGGTGTCTCGCCCGCAGCCCGGATCGCCCCACCAGCAGCTGCAGCTTCCTGCCTCATGACACGACAGGGTGGGGACCCCGGAGGCCCTTCCGGAAACTTCGGGCGGTCGGCGCTTCACACTCGCGCCCCTGCCCAGCACCGCCTGGACAGTCTTTCCTTCTCTGCCCTCCCCAGGCTCTCAGTATGCAGCCTGGGGTGAGCAGTGGCCCTCTGCCCTGTGTCTAGTCCCCAGCCTGTGCTTCTGTTCTGCTGCCTTCCTCGCCCTTTTTTTTTTTTTTTTTTAATGGTGCTGGGGATGAAACCCAGGGCCTTCACACAGACCTACATCCCCAGCCCTTTTAAATTTTTAATTTGAGGTAGGGTCTAAGTTTCCTCATTGCCCAGGCTGTGCTCAAACTTTGGAACTCTCCTGGCTCAGCCTTGAAGAGAACTGGGATGATAGGTGTTAGTGGCTGAGGGCCCTCACCCTTTCCTCCATCACCGTGGCTGCTGTTCTGTCAGAGGTGACGTCAGAGGAGATGCCAGGCGAGGCTTCGTCCCAGAGCAGCACAGAGACAGGCACCTGAGGGAGGCGGGGGCCGAGGAGAGAGCCTGGCTGTGGCTTCCGTGGTGCGTCACGTCACCTGTGGCCCTGGGCGGCCATCTGCCGTCTGTGCACTGTTGTCCTTGGCAGTTGAGGGGAAGTTTCCCCAGGCTCCTGCTGCAGGTCCCCCGGGTGTGGCAGCCAGGGACTCTGGTTCTGCAGCCTGCTCCCAGTACAGAGAACCTGCTCGCAGGCAGAGGTGTGGCTCAGGTAACAACTGCTGGGCATATGTGGGGCCCTGGATTTTGTTCCCAACACTGTAAAAACAAACTATGACCCCTGAAAATGTGCATTTGCCAGGCACGGTGAGCCCGTCCTTAATTCCTGCTGCTAGGAAGGTTGAGGCAGGAGAATCGAAAGTTAGCAAGACCCCGTGTCACAAAATCAACAGAACCACGGCCCCAGTGGTACAGCCCTGTCATCCCGCCAGGTGAGGCTGAGATAGGAAGATCGCTGCCACTTGGAACCCAGCCGGTGCTACATAGCAAGACCCTGTCTCAAAAACCAAAAAGAAGACAAAACAATTTTTTTAAATTTAAAAATTAAAAAAAAAAAAAAAGAGAGAAAGCCTTCTTCATTACCCACAGGCACATACACTGAGGGCCAAGTGTGATGTTCCAGAAGGGTCCTGCCCCCGGTGGCTGCGGTAGCTGAGCCAGCAGTGAGGGTTGAGCACAGGCCCCGAGAGCCACTCCTGCCCCCACAGCAGGCCCAGGCCCCAGGCTGCTGGTCGCCCTGTGCCTCAGTCTCTCTCCCTGACAAGGGATGGGGCAGAGTCGAGCGATCCCACCACCGTGTCCACAGGATGAAACAGTCGGGCGCCCCTGACCTCCAGGAAGCGCTGCCAAGTGAGCCCAGGGCGCTGGTGTGGGCAGACCCGCCGCAGGGCCCTGCTCCACAGTGTCCTGATGTAGACGGAGCTGGCCGTGTGGCGTTGGGCAGAGGCCCCGGGTGTGCAACACCGGGGCTGCTGAGGCAGGAGGGCGAAGCAGTGGCCAGTGAGCTCATCATTCAGAGCCTCGGGGGTCGGCAGGACCCTCCCTGCGTCCCCCACCTGGAGCGCTGGATGCCACTGGCCAGACACCCCCGGGTGACCCTGCCCTTTTGGCCCTCAGGAGAAAGAGAAGAAGTACATGCTGCCCCTGGACAATCTCAAGATCCGTGACGTGGAGAAGGGCTTCATGTCCAACAAGCATGTCTTCGCCATCTTCAACACGGAGCAGAGGTGAGGGCTGTGGGTGCAGACCAGGTGCCTCCTGGCGGCTCTCGAGAGCGTGCACTGAGCGCTTGCTATCAGGGCTCTCTGCTCACGGTCTCATGTTCTAGAAAGGGAGGTCAGCGGGCCACAGTGGCACACACCAGCCGTTCCAGCCTTCCAGGAGGCTGAGGCAAGAGGATCATCAGTTCCATGCAGCCTAGGCAATTCAGTGACAGCGAGACTCGGTCTCAAAGTAAATGAAAAGGGGGCCAGGGATTTAGCTCAGTGGTTCCGGCGCCTGTCTTGCAAGCGCAAGGATCCAAGTTCGATTCCCGGTTAACCACATACAATACTGGGCATGGAGACTCACTCCCAGTAGCAACCAGTACCACATACCACAGTGCCGGGCGAGGTGTCTCACGCCTGTAATCCCAGCACTCAGGAGGCAGAGGCAGGAGGACTGCTGTGATGTGAGTTTGAGGCCGAGCTCAGGGCCAGCCTGAACTACAAAGCGAGAGCCTGTCTCAAAAAACAAAGTGAGAGGGCCTCCTAAATGAGGCACCGCGGCGGAGGGTCCCGATAAAGACGCTTTGGCGCTCACTTGCGCCCTCTGGTGGCTGAGACTGGCCCAAGCCTGGCGCAAGGGCCCAGGGGAGCAGGGAGGGGGCTGCTCTAGATGGAAAGGCCCCACCTGGGGTCAGGTAGAGCTGAGGACACTGGGAGGGGTCCTGGTCCCATCACGAGAGTCTGAAGTTCGGGAATGAGCGCCAGGCAAGGACCCTGCAAGGCTGGGGTGCCATCCTGGGCTGGGAGCGGCCGTGTAGTCCAGCACATGCGCTAGGGCCCCTGGTTTGATCCACTGAGCACGTGCCCGGAAAGGAGGAGGAGCCCTTGCCTTCCCTGTGCAGGAGGCTGATACTGCCCATGTATCTTTTAGAAGTGGGGTTAGGAGCTCAGAAAAATAGTAGTGGGAACAAGTTAAATATTTCCTTGTTTTGTTACATAAATCGAGTCTGAACTACAAAGCGAGACCTTGTCTCAAAAAAAAAAAATTTAAAATGCACTTCGTAGGCTGGGTGTGGTGGCACAGAACTGTCATCCCATCGTTCTGGGAGGCTGAGACAGGAAGATGCAGGTTTGAGCCCAACCTGGGCAACTTAGCAAGACCCTGTCTGAAAATTTAAATAGATACATTTTTTTTAATGGGGTCAGGTATATAACATTGCAAAAGCCCTGAAAGCCCTGGTTCAAACTCCAGTCCTCGATAATAAAAGATATCTTGTCAAAAGTTCCTGTAGCAGCCATAGGGACTATGCCGGAAGGAGACATTTTTGCTGGCAGGAAGTTACAGCCCTCACCACTGTAGGCTGCCTGCAGACCCACTGCTGGGAGCCCCCTTCCAGAACAGGGCTCCTGAGACATGCACGTGGAGTCGGCCACCGGTGCTCGCATGCCAGACCTCATGGGCCTGTTCATTGTTTTGTTTTGAGACAAGGTCTTGCTTTGTAGTTTAGGCTGGCCCTGAGCTCACCATGTAGCCCAGGCAAAGGTCAAACTCACAGCAGCCCTCCTGCCTCTGCCTCCAGAGTGCTGGGATGACAGGCTTGAGCCACCACGCCCGGCATTGTTTTATATAAGTTACCAGGATTGAACTTTGGACCTTGCACTTGCAAGGCAGGCGCTGGAACCACTGAGCTAAATCCCTGGCCCATCGTATGGGGTTTTTTGTTTTGGTTAGTTCAGGCTGGCCTCGAATTCACTGTGTAACCAGGCCAGCCTCAGACTCGGACAGTCCTCCTCCCTCAGCCTCTGAACGCTGGGATCTCAGGCGTGCACCACCGTGCTCAGCTTGCACTGCTGTTTCACAAGCAGTAGATAGCACATCTCAGCAGTCGCTCAGCATAACAGGAGCGTGTGGGTGCCATCCTGGGTTGGTTTCGAGTCCCTGGTCACTCAGTCCCTGGGCAGGCAGCCGGGCCTCTGACCGGGCCCCAGAACAGCCCCTCTCCCACCCCAGGAACGTCTACAAGGACCTGCGACAGATCGAGCTGGCCTGCGACTCGCAAGAGGATGTGGACAGCTGGAAGGCGTCATTCCTGCGTGCTGGTGTCTACCCTGAGAAGGACCAGGTGCGGGGCTGCCCTGCTGGGCGCAGTGACCCTGCGACCCACCTGGCCAGGAAGGAGAAAGTCAGTTCTGGGTGCCATTTGCCAGGGCCACTCAAGCATACCAAGCAGACAGAATGGTGTCAGAGTCCGGAGAGTTCCCTGGCAGGGCCACAAGGGTCGTGTGCAGATGCGGTGCAGACTGAGGGGCAAGGGGCGCTTGGCTCCCAGGCAACAGGATCTTCCTGCCCACATCCCAGGTCACCCAAGTCTGGGCAGCTCTCCCAGGGCAAAGGAAGCTCTTGTCAGAAAGAGCAGCTCCCTACTGTCCCCGCGGGCCGTGTCTCCTCACCACTGCCGCTCTCGCTGCAGGCAGAGAACGAAGATGTGGGGCAGGACACCTTCTCCATGGACCCGCAGCTGGAGCGGCAGGTGGAGACCATCCGCAACCTGGTGGACTCATACGTGGCCATCATTAATAAGTCCATCCGCGACCTCATGCCAAAGACCATCATGCACCTCATGATCAACAACGTGAGTGTCCACTTGCGCCCAGGGCGGTCAGATGCCCTCAGTCCCCTGAGGTAATTGGAGTCAGCACTGCAGGCGGACTTCTAGTCGCTTCAATTCCTGCCCCAGAAAATCTTGGGAGGGCTAGGCATGGGGGTGCACACCTGTCATCCTGCCTGTCGGAGTCTGAGGTAGGAGGATGGCAAACAGCCTAGGCTGGGCAACTTAGTGACTCCGCCTGACCCTGTCTCAAAATAAAAAATACAGAGCAGTCTGAGGATGGAGCTCTGTCCTACAGCATCCCGGATATGAGTTTGGTCCTCAGTACCAGAAGTAATAGGAGCAGGAGAGCCAGGCCAAGGACAGAGTGGGACAGAGAGCGGAAGGAAGCGCAGGTGTGGGGAGTGAGATTCCTGAGACGTGTGGCCGGGGCAGAGCGCAGCCCCGACCCCACACGGCACAGCAAGGGCAGGAGAGAATGGCGGGCTGTGCTGTGTCCCCAGACCAAGGCCTTCATCCACCACGAGCTGCTGGCCTACCTGTACTCCTCGGCGGACCAGAGCAGCCTCATGGAGGAGTCAGCCGACCAGGCGCAGCGGCGGGACGACATGCTACGCATGTACCACGCCCTCAAGGAAGCCCTCACCATCATCGGGGACATTAGCACCAGCACAGTGTCCACGCCCGTGCCCCCGCCTGTTGACGACACCTGGCTGCAGACGGCCGCCAGCCACAGGTATGGGAGGTGCCCCAGGGACTGGGTGAAGGTGTTGCTCCCAGGAAGCCTGGGGACGGATGAGCACCTGGTGCCCGTTGGAGCCAGTGCCAGCTACAGGGCTCATCTTCCTGGGGCACAGCCACGGGGGCAGCGGGCCATGGTTGGCCAGAGCTGTCGGGCACAATTGTACCTTACTGGCGTGGGGACAGGGATCCTTGGGCTGAGGCTAACAGTGACTGGCAGTGGCAGCTGTGGCAGAGGGCTGGCTGGGCATCTTGGGGTAGTGGCCCTGCTGTAGCCCCAGGGTGCCCTGGAGTCCCCTAGGCAGGTGAGCTGGGTTCTGGGGAGGTCTGAGGCCCCAGGCCAGCAGGAGACCTGGAGGTTACAGAGTGTCCGCCAGGGACCCCTCAGGCTGAGAAGCAGGCCGCTCAGGTACAGGTGGGAGGAAGACGGCTTTCCCTTCTCCCCAGCAGCCCCACTCCACAGCGCCGACCTGTGTCCAGTGTGCACCCGCCCGGCCGGCCACCAGCAGTGCGGGGACCTACTCCGGGGCCCCCCCTGATCCCCGTGCCTGTGGGAGCTGCAGCCTCCTTCTCAGCACCCCCCATCCCATCACGGCCTGGACCCCAGGTGTTTGCCAACAACGACCCCTTCTCGGCCCCACCGCAGATCCCATCCCGACCAGTGCGGGTGCCCCCTGGCATCCCCCCAGGAGTCCCCAGGTAAGGTCACGCCTGCTGCTGCGTCCTGGTGGCTTCTCCAGTCCATCCCTC
Organism: Petromus typicus; assembly: GCA_004026965.1. Classification (NCBI taxonomy): domain Eukaryota; kingdom Metazoa; phylum Chordata; class Mammalia; order Rodentia; family Petromuridae; genus Petromus; species Petromus typicus. Next base: position 18,668 of record PVIR01020180.1, read on the forward strand.
CCCTACCACACTCCCAACCAAGGCCGTAACACGGGGCCTGTGTTCACCTGGGTTTAGCCACCAGGGAAACTGAGGGCCAGGGGACCAGGTCCTTTGCCCAGAGTCAGTATGTGTAACCAGGCCAGCAAGGTGACTCTGGGGCCCCCAGCTTGTCCCTGGGTCATGTACCGCTTTGGGCCTGGGCACTGGGGGTCCCTCACCAGCACATTCTGTCTCCTTGCCATGGACACACACACTCCCTGCCCCCCAGAGGTCCAGGAGGGACGAAGGTCCTTCCTTGGGTCACGCAGGAGCGACTGTGGGGGACACAGGAGTCAGTGGCTGAGCAGACTCCAGGTGCCCGAGCCACACCTGGGGCACCCGTAGGTGGGCTCTCGTGCTGACGTTGCTTCCTGCCTCACTGCACTTTCCCCTCGTCTTTTATTCTCTTTGCAGCAGAAGACCCCCCGCCGCGCCCAGCCGGCCCACCATTATCCGCCCAGCCGAGCCTTCCCTGCTCGACTAGGCCGCTCGCTCGCTCATGGGGGGCAGGCTCTCCGGGGGCCTCGCGCACATGGGTGCAGGAGCTCCAGTGGCCTGGGTCCCCCTTGCTGCCCTGGCCCCACTGGACGCCACACAGTGCAAAGGGCCAAAGGCCTGGCAGGGGGTGCTGGGGCATTGCACTTTGGGGGCGGGGTCTCGGAGTGCCAGCCAGGTGGCTGCACTGTGGGTGCTGTTGTGAAGCAGGGGTCCAGGCCGGCCTGGGGTTTCTGGAAGCTGGGGAGCCCAGGGCATCTGTGTCCCAGGCCTTGTTGGGGCTCTCACGGGCCGCCACCTGGCCCATGCTGTATATATTCCTTCCTTGGCCACATTAACCACACAGCCAGAGCCCGGCCTGCCTCGGCCACCAGAGGTGCCTTCGCCAGGCCTGGAGCCACTGCCAGGCTGGCCCACTCCCTCCTCTGCCCTCCTTCTCCTGGCTCCCAGTTGAGCTGAGGGCCTGGGGGTCCCTGGGTGCCCCTCTCTGAGCAGATTTCTTGCTCACCCCCAGCTCAGTGTGACCACTGTAAGTGCCTGTGCTCTGTACCTATTAATAAACTAAATAAAGGGGAGAACCTTCCGTGGCTGCTGTGTAGCCCTGTGTCGTGTCCACCCTGAGGGCCCCACCGGGGACCCACACCTCGCTCAGGACAGTCCTGCCTCCAGGGACCTGCCCACCACATACAGGCCTGGCACCCTCTGACGTAGACCCCCTCTGGAGTGGGATCCCAGCCACCACCCAGACCAGGCTGTGCCCAAGTCCTAGCCCTTCTCCCTCTTGCCCTTTTGGGGGCTCCAGGCCTCGTGGCCCAGCCAGGGACACAGTTGAACTTTGCTTTCTGATTTTTCTTTGTGCCTAGGCGACCACCTCCATCGGCTCCTGTCCGACCTTTCTTCTGAGCTTCGTGGAGACCCCCTCCCTCCTGCCCACTCTCCTGTCCCCTTTATAGGGGCAGGTCTGTCCCGGCTGGTGTCCCTGAGCCCAGTCACCAGGCTGTGAGGGTTTCTGACCATAATTTATTGCTGCTAGGATCCGGGCCTGACCAGGCTTTTGTTCCTTGAGGCTCTGCCTGCGGGCTGCGGCCAGGCTGCCCCTCTGGCCTGCTGGGGCCCCTGCAGGGAAGGGGACAGGCAGTCCCGCAGGTCCCTCATGCGGTCATCACCAGACTCCTGTCCAGCCAGCCCTCCGCTGGGCCGAGGAGCCAAGGCCCCTGTCAAATAAAGTCACTCTCCTGGCAAGAGCGCTGCAGCTGTCGTCTCCTTCCCATGCAGCAGAGAAATGCAAGCAGCAGGCGCCTCACAGCAGGCACCCCTCCTGCTCGGCCTGGCGTGGAGAGCCCAGTGGGGAAGGGCCGGGATGAGTCACTCCTAGCCCCTTCTGTGGCCAGGTGTGGTGGCGCCTCCTGTCACCCCAGCACTCTGGGGGGTGAGGCAGGAGGATCACAAGTTCAAATCCAGTCTGGGCAGGCAGCTGGGTGACTTAGCAAGACCCTGTCTCAAGAAACAAAAAATGGCTAAGGATGTAGCTCATTTCAAAGGCCCTAGGTTCAGTCTCCAAAACTCCAGAGAACAGCTAAGGCACATGTACAGCAGGTGCTAGGAAACACGAGGGCTGCGCTCCAGGCCGCAGCACACTGTGCTTAACAACATCCACCCCTCCCAGGGGGCCCGGCCCGCAAGCCAGGGGCACCCCCTGCTCTGCCCAGAGGCCGCGACAGCCTCCTCTCCGGCAGGAAAGGAAGCTAGGAGGAAAGTTAGGGAGTCAGTTTCCAGTTCATCCTGAGGCAGGGCTACGTGGGCACAGGGTGCTTGTCCTGGAAGAAGCGCTTGAGTGTGCAGACCTGCAGCACAGCCACCAGCAGCAGCACAGCCACGTTGACAGCGGACCAAAAGTTGACCCGCTCCAGGTTACCCTCCTGCAGGTTGCGGTCACGCGCCTCCAGGGCCCGCAGCAGCGTGAGCACCTGGATGCTTCGCTCTAGCCGGGTCCTCATGGTCTCGATGGATTCCTGCGGGCAGAGGGCGAGGCGGGGAGAGCTCAGAACGTGGGACTTCGATCTCCACTGCCACTCGCTGGCTGTGTGAACTTGAGCAAGTCAATGAGCCTCTCAGCCTCAGCTCAGCCATGAGAATGAAACGCTAGGGCTGTGGGGTAGCTCAGTGGTAGAGCAGGTGCCAGACCCATTCCAGGCTCTGGGTTCAAGCCCCAGGAACCCCAGACAAAATGGACAGAAGATATTTACTTTTGAGGTAATAGGATAGTTGCTGAGACCACACTACCTAGGTTCCAATACCAGCTCTGCCAGTTGCTAGCTGTGTGGCCTGTGGTAAGTTACTTTGCTATTCTGTGCCTCAGTTTCTCCATCTGTAAAAGGAAAATACAAGACAGATAGGAGGTAGCGTGGTATGAGCACACCTGTAATCCCAGGACTCTGGGAAGTTGAGGCAGTGTGACCCTGTCTCCAAAACGGGCTCTGAACCTAGAACTTAACTGAGGCACTGTGTAAAGCTGGGGACACCTGTACAAGAGGGCTGGACAGGACCAGTGAGTTCAGGCACCCTGCTGGGGCCCTCGGAGGTGTGGCCCAGCCCAAGCACACCTTGATGTCCTCCATCTTGACGTCCAGCATCTCCTCGGGTTCCACAGCCTCGGCCCAGCCCTCCACCTCCTCATCCTCCTGCAAGCTGTCAAAGATGAGCTCGAAGAACACCAGCTTCTCCGAGATGGTGCTGAAGGAGTTGTCAAAGCACAGCCTGTAGTCGCCGGCCTCTGTAGGCTCCACCCTGATCAGAGACCCGGACACAGACTTGACCCTGGAGGCCAGCACAAGTCGGGCAGCTCGGGCCGTAACCCGAGGCCGCCAGGGAGGGGCAGGGCTGTAACCGAACCTGGGCAGGCAATGAGACAACTCACGTGTGCACCCCGTCCGCCTTCCGGGCCTCACTGACCAAGAGCACACCCTGAGGGCTCTCCAGGGTAAAATCCACGTCCAGCCCCGCACCTCCTATCACCTGCGGGCAGGTAAGAATGGGTGGAGACGCAGCTGGGCGGGGCGCTCCCCAGAGGACTCCCAGGCTGAACCAAATGGCACAGACCCAAGAGCCCGCTGAGGGCGACTCTGAGCCCTGACACCTAGACCTGCCACTGGTCCCCACTCCAGCTGTTCCCTTACAGCAGAGTCCCTCGCCCTGCCTTCGGCCTCATGGATAGGGCGGGATCTTTCGCTGGCCACGCCCCCGATCGAAGTCTTTGGTGGACGTTTACCCTGTCACGCTCTTTGCTTTACACCACCCCAAGAGACTCCCCAGAGGTGCTTTTCCTTTAACCCAACCCCTGAGAACTCCTGCGGGCCACGCCCCTCCCAAACTACCATTCCAACCACACCTATCCTGAGTCCTGCCCTCTGAATGGCTCCTTTTGTGGCGGTGACCCCGCCCCTTCACGGTGTGCCACTCCAGCGCCGCCTCTACTATGCGCACCCCTTCCGCTCCCACTAGTCCCGCCTCCTCCGTCCGAGTTTTCCCCTAGCTCCGCCCCCGAGCTACGCAATGGCTCCTCCCACGTCCCGCTTTACTGCGCGTCTCGCCCCCTCCCCCTGCCCCTCGCTGGTCCGCGACCCAGGACCCTCTACCTGGTATTCAGCCTCAAGGCTTGCGTTGGCTGGTGCGGACTGGTAGAAACATTGCTTTCTCCCCGCCGGCAGCAAGAACGTGAACTCGCCGTCCTGGATCGGAGGGGGTCCTCCCCCTTTCACCGCTACTGGCGGCAGTAGTAGCCATAAGGCCAGGGCTAGGGCCATGCTGGCCGCCATCGTCCGGGTCACTCTATGGTCTGCTAACAAGTTGCGGCTCCTTTAAGAAATAGCCCTGCCCCCCTCAGCCACTCAGCGAAGCTCATTGGCGGCCGCTCCTGGACGTTGTCTGAAAGCCACCGAGCGAAGAATGAAGGAAACCCCCCCCCCCCGGGAGACAAGCTGCCCGAGTCGGTGCCTATGGCGCCAGAACCGCTTAGCCAATTTTTTTCTTAAAGTGTCTCCCGCTCTAATCTCAATCTCTGGTGGCCGTGGGAAATTTCGTAGTGGCGCGTGTTTCGCAGGCAAAAGTTAAGACGACTACGGTGTAAAAGGCTGGGTCCTTTTAAGGGGTCTCCATACGGTTTTCCCAGAGTACACGGCGCACAACAGCCTTTTGGCGTGCAATTTGGGCGGAGCCGGCCAGCAATAGGCTGGGCATGGCCCTGCTCGCGACCCGTAAGGCTTGAGTATAAAAAGGCTCAGCCGGGTGGGCCGTGGAGATACCTACTAGCGAGGCTTGGGGTTACCTTTTGGAACTTGATGCCCGACCTGTCATTCTTTTTGCGTCTAGAACACCACTCTTAGCAGTTTTAACGCCTGTAAGTTGGAAGCAGTGGAACGCCCATCCTATATAGGATGACTGTGAGAATTGTGCGAAATGAGATTTGGCCTACAGTAACCACTCGAATACCCTGGTGTAGAATTAAGAGGGAGATGTGGAGTGAGCCTGCTGAGCCTCAGTTTCCTTATCCACAAAACGGAAATAGTACTCTTAATCCATAGCCAGTTGAGGTGGCACTGCCTGTAACTCAACACTTGAGAGGCTGAGGCAGGAGGGTTGCTGTGAGTTCAACGCCTGCCTGAACTACACAGGGAGACTGTCTCGAAAACAATGATACTCCTATCTCATTGAGCTGTCATAAGGACTGGGATAATGCTTGAGTGCTGACTTCACGTCACGGTGTTTGGCGTATCATAGGCCTCTCTTCCTGGGTACTGGGCTTATAGCCCATCTTTGGGCAGCCTGTCACAGCATCTGCCTCAGACCGGTTCGGAGGATCTCCTAGGAGGTCATCTCCCTCTGGGAAGCAGACAGATCAGCAAAGAAGTAATTTGGTAAATTGATTCTGTTCCTGTCTAAACATAAGAAAAAAATATTGAGAAGGAAAACTCTGGGCTTCAAAGAGAGACTGAAAGAAGTTGGCAGCTGGCCACAATTACTCTTCACCTGTAGGTGGTGCTCTCAGTTTTCTCCTGCGTTTTCAGAGCTGGGGAAATAACACCGCTGTGTAATGTTAAAGTTTATACATACCCTGAATGTTCCTTTTTCTCCCATCTTTCATTTAGATTTATTGCTTGGCTCTTCTGGAGCATTAGCAGAGAATACATTATTTCTTTTTATTTCTAATGGGTTCTTTAAAATGTGCTACAGTTCAAACTAGGTACGATTCACTCCTTGAATGAGACTTTTTTTTTTTTTTTTGGTTTTTTGAGACAGGGTCTCGCTTTGTAGTTCAGGCTGGCCCTGAGCTCAGCCTCCAACTCACATCACAGCAATCCTCCTGCCTCTGCCTCCCGAGTGCTGGGATTACAGGTGTGAGACACCACGCCCGGCACTGTGGTATGTGGTACTGGTTGCTGCTGGGGTGAGTCTCCACATCCAGTATTGTTATGTGGTTACCGGGGAATCGAACCCGGGTCCTTGCGCTTGCGAGACAGGCGCCGGAACCACTGAGCTAAATCCCCGGCCCACTTTTGTCTTCTTTTTGAGGCAGGGTCTCATTATGTAATTCAGTCTGGCAACAACTTTACGTAACCCAAGTTGACCTCCATCTCACAGTAATCCACCTGCCTCAGCCTCCAGAGTGCTAGGATGACAGACTTAAGTACATTTTTATTAATATCTTTTTAAAAAAGATGTCAGGGGGCCAGGGATTTAGCTCAGTGGTTCTGGTGCCTGCCTGGCAAGCGGAAGGTCCCTAGTTAACCATATACAACAATACCAGGCTTATGCCCATCAGCAATCAGTACCACATACCACAGTGGTGGTCATGGAGGCTCATACCTGTAATCCCAGCATTCAGGAGGCTGAGACAGGAAGATTACAAGTTTGAGGTTAGCTTGGGCTACACAGTAAGACTGTCTCAAAAATTTTTTTCCTTCAGCTATCTACCAAGCAGTAGTGACTCATTTGGTAGTTCTATTTTTAGTTTTTTGAAGAAGTTTCATTCTGATTTTTATAGTGACTATTAATTTATGTTCCTAATAGTCACATAGAATGATTCATTTGCTCCACATCCTCACCAGCATATATTCTTGTTCTTTTTCTTTTCTTTCTTTTTTTTTTTTTTCGTGACAGTTTCTCACTTTGTAGTTCAGGCTGGTCCTGAACTCTCTATGTAGCCCAGGCAAGCCTTGAACTCAGCAGTCTTCCTGCTTCTGCCTCCCGAGTGTTGGGATTATAGGCGTGAGCCACCTTGACCGGCACTGTGGTATGTGGTCCTGGGGATCAAACTTCGGACCTTGCCAGGATGACGCCAGAACCACTGAGCTGAATCCCCAGCCCTGTACTCCCTTCTTTTCAGTAGTATCTGTACAATTCATTCGCCCATTTAGTGACTGAGCTATTTGATGTTTTGGTGTGGTGTTTTGTTTTTGTTTCTGTTTTTGTTTTTTCCTGTACTGGGAATTGAACACACTAAGCAACATCCCCAGACCTTTCTCAATCATCATCATCATCTTTTTTTTTTTTTTTTTTTTTTGAGATAGGGTTTCACTTGATCTTAGTCAAAAGGCCAAGAAGTGATAGAGACAGGATTCACTATATACTTTAGGCTGACCTTGAACTCAAGAAGAGCCTCCGTGCCTTGGCATGGTGGCTCACACCTGTAGTCCCAGCACTTAGGAGGCAGAGGCAGGAGGATTGCTTGGGGTCAAGGTTCACCTGGGCTACAGAATGAGCTGAACTACAAATGTTCAGTTGTAGCCTGAACTACAAATCAAGACCCTGTCTCAAAAACAAACAAAAAGAGGGCCGGGTAGTTAGCTCAGTGGTTCCGGCGCCTGTCCTGCAAGCGCAAGGACCCTGGTTCAATCCCCTGGTAACCACATACCATACTGGGCGTGAAGACTCGAGCCCAGCAGCAACCAGTACCACATACCACAGTGCCGGGCTCACGCCTGTCATCCCAGCACTCAGGAGGCAGAGGCAGGAGGATTGCTGTGATGTGAGTTTGAGGCTGAGCTCAGGGCCAGCCTGAATCACAAAGGGAGACCCTGTCTCGAAAAATCTTAAAAAACAAAAAGAGCTTCAGTCTCACAAGAGTTGGGATAACAGACATGCACCACCTACACACAGCCGTCATTATTATTACTCATTTCTTTTAAAACAGCTTCTAAGTCACTCAATTGCCACAGCCCATCTCAAATTTTTTTTTTTTTTAGGTTTTTGGAGACAGGGTCTCGCTTTGTGGTTCAGGCTGGCGCTGAGCTCAGCCTCAAACTCACATCACAGCAATCCTCCTGCCTCTGCCTCCCGAGTGCTGGGATTACAGGCGTGAGCCACCACGCCCAGCACTGTGGTATGTGGTACTGGTTGCTGCTGGGGTGAGTCACCACACCCAGTATTGTTATGTGGTTACCGGGGAATCGAACCCGGGTCCTTGCGCATGCGAGACAGGCGCCGGAACCACTGAGCTAACTCCCCGGCCCCCCATCTCAAATTTTCAGTCTTCTTGCCTCAGCCTCTCAGAGTGGGATTTCAGCCCTGCGTCACCACTCCAGGCTGATGTGCAGCTCTTTGGGTACTTTATATATTCTACATATTAACTCTCTGGACAGAGTAGCTGACGGAGATTTTCTCCCATTCCGGCAGCTACCTCTTCACTCTGTTGCTTGTTTCCTTTGCCACATAGATGCTTTTTAATTTGATATGGTCCCATTGTTGAGTCTTACTAGTATTATTTCCTGTACTATTCAAGTCCTTCCTATGCAGGAAGTCTTTGCTAGTGTCTATGGCTTCAAGTGTTTCCCTGTATGTTTCCCTCCAGCAGTTTCAAAGTTTCTGGCTTTGAAAGTCTCACCCTGTAGTTCAGACTGGCCTTGAACTCATGGTGATCCTCCTGCCTCAGCCTCCCCAGTGCTGGGATCACAAGTATGCACCACCACACCCAGCCTTGAATTCCCTTTTTTAAAAGGTTTTTTGGGACAGGGTCTCGCTTTGTAGTTCAGGCTGGCCCTGCGCTTAGCCTCAAACTCATCAGAGCAATCCTCCTGCCTCTGCCTCCCGAGTGCTAGGATGACAGGTGTGAGCCACCACGCCTGGCACTGTGGTGTGTGGTACTGGTTGAGTCTCCACACCCAGTATAGGTATGTGGTTACTGGTGATCGAACCAGGGTCCTTGCGCTTGCAAGACAGGCACCGAAACCACTAAGCAAAATCCCTGGCCCTTGAATTCCTTTTTCTACTGGGTGAAAAGAGAGATATCCAGGTCCATTCCTCTACTCTTGGGTTCCAGCTTCCCAGTATCATGGTTGAAGTGGCTGTTTTTGCAAATATCCATGTTTGGCCACACTGTTCAAAGCAGATGGCTACAGCAGTGAGTTTCTCTCTGCATCCACTACTCTGCCATAGCTCCCACATCTTACTTGTTCACTCATATCATGCTGCTTCTGTTACTACGGACTAATTTGTCTGTTTGTTTCTTTGTTGTTTTTTTTGAGACCCGGTCTCCCTTTGTAGTTCAGGCTGGCCTCCCTGTGTAGCCCAGTCAAGCCTCAAACACAGCAATCCTCCTGCCTCTGCCTCCCGAGTGCTGGGATTACAGGTGTGTGCCATCAGGCCCAGCAATGGGTTTGTCATATAATTGGAAATCAGGTATCGTGGTACCTTCTCCCATATTCTTTTTGCTCAGGATTGCTTTTATTGTACTGGGACTTTTGAGTTTATGTATGAATTTTAGGATTATTTTTTTTCTTTTCTTTGTTTTCTTTTTCCATGACCAGGGATTGAACTCACGACTTAGCGTTCACCAAGCAAGCTTGATGCCACTAAGCTAAATCCTCAGCCCTCTCTGTTTCGGGGAGTTTTTTAAAGATAAGGTCTCACTACGTAGTCCAGGCCCACCTCCAACTCATGCCAACCCTTCTTCCTCAACCACACAAGTACTGGGATCTCAGGTGTGTACAGCAACAGATATTTACCAAGCACCTGACGCTGAATGAAACCAACACTGTCCGTGTCTTCATAAGCTGTTGCTCCAGCACAAAGACCAAGCAGGAGCAAACTCATCACCAAAATGGCATCTCCTGCCCTAGGAAGTCCAAGCTGCTGCTAGACGGTAATAGAGCCGGTGACTTAGATTGCTCCCTGCACGAAGTGGTATTTAAAATGAGATTCAAACTGAGTGAGGTGGGCCGGGGATTTAGCTCAGTGGTACCGCGCTGGCTTCACAAGTGTAAGGTCCTGAGTCCCATCCCCAGTGTGAGGCCACCCTGGGAACACAGGAAGTGGGAGTTCAGCTTGAACACCATAGTGAGACCTGTCTCAAAAAAAGAGCTTCAGAGGACTGAAGTGATGTGGAGTAGGTTCTTGGACATAAGTGTTAACAATCACTAATCATTTTATTCTTTACAAATCATTTACAGAAAAACTATCATAAAGCCCCAAAACAAAACAGTGGCTCACACCTGTAATCCCAGCATTTTGAGGCTGAATCAAAAGATCACAGATTTGAGCTCAACTTGGGCAGCTCAGAGGCTCAGTGAGAGCCTGTCTCTCAAAATGAAAACAAATGGTCCAGGGCTCTCGTTCAGTGGGAAGGCCCTGGGTTCAATCTCCAGTACCTGGAAAAACCGACAACATCGAAAACCCAGATATTTAAGAAGTAAGCCACATATCCCAAAATAGTCTGGGGTCATAGAAAAATTCAAAAGAGAAACATGCATAAGTCTGGCAATAACACAGGAGTAGAACACCCCAAAACATGATGCAGTTAAAGCGATGCTTGCAGGGCATCTAGAGTGTTAATTGCCCACGTTAGCTGAATAGTTTAAGGTGAATGACCTAACCTTCCATTTTAGGAAGCTAGGGTGGGATACATAGTGAGTTCAAGACCAGCCTGAGCTAGGTCATGAGACTGTCTCCAAAAACAAAAACAAAAACAGCTGGATATAGAAGTATATGCCTGTAATCTCAGCACTTGGGAGGCTGTGGTAGGATGACCACCATGAGTTCCAGGCCAACCTAGGCTACTCAGTGAGCTTAAGGCCAGCCTGAAGGATAAAGAGAGATCATGTCTCAAAACAAAACAAAATGCTAGGAAGTGGAAAAGCCAACTATATATCAGGTAACTAATGAAAGAAAAAAAATTATCTTGGTGTGATAGCATACACCTATAATCTCAGTATTTGGGAGGCTAAGGCAGAAGGATCACCATGAGTTTGAGGCCAGCCTGGGCTATGTAATGAGACCCTGACTCAAAATGAAAAATAAAGAAAGTACTGGGGATGTAGATTAGTGTAAAACCCCTAGGTTTAATCCCCAGTAACACACACACACACACACACACACACACACACACACACACACACACATTAATAAAACACACTAATCCGTAATAAGACTAATCAGGGAGAAACAAGAAACAATTTACCATTGTGAGGAATGAAGAGATAGACATCAGTACAGATCCTACAGACATTCAAAGAATATTTAAGAGAATATAAGTAACAGTGAATTAATTCAACAACTTAGATGAAATAGGCAAATTTCTTTGAAAATAGACACGTACTAATCGCAATGTATAAAACTGTAAGACTGGGAGAAGTTAGCCAGGGGGAAGAGTTCCCTTAAGGCATTAGGAAAGGTTTCCCACAAGCGATATTTCAGCCATGACCTCACTGAGAAGTAAGACTGATGGTTTGATGGGACTGTGTTTTAGGTAGGCAGACAAGTGCATGCAAAGGCCCTGACGTGGGAGCAAGCTTCATTCAGGGGAACAGTCTACTGAGTGGTGCTTTTTTTTTTTGAGATAGGCTCTTGCTTTGTAGTTCAGGCTGGCCCTGAGCTCAGCCTCCAACTCACATCTCAGCAATCCTCCTGCCTCTGCCTCCCGAGTGCTGGGATGACAGGCGTGAGCCACCATGCCCGGCACTGTGGTGTGTGGTGCTGATTGCTGTTGGGTGTGAGTCTGCACACACCCAGTATTGTATGTGGTTACCGGAGATCGAACCTGGGTCCTTGTGCTTGTAAGACAGGCACCAGAACCACTGAGCTAAATCCCTGGCCCCTGAGTGGTGCTTTTCTGTGCTTGCTGAGCACACACTACAGCCTTCTCTGAGAAAAGCCTCAGGGGGACCTGCTTGGCTTGAATGGAAACATCTACCCAGATGAAAACAAACCTAGGGGCCAGGGGTTAGCTCAGTGGTTCGGGTGCCTTCCTTACAAGCACAAGTTCCCGAGTTTGACCCCCAGTACCAAAACAAAACAAAAACGAAAGCGAAACTACTGGGGGCTTAGTTCAGTGGTTCCGGAGCCTGCCAGGCAAGTGTAAGATCCTGGGTTCAATCGCTGGTAACCATATACTACAATGCCAGGCGTGGTGGCTCACGCCTTTAATCCCAGCGTTCGGAGGCAGAGGCAGGAGGATTGCTGTGAGCTCAAAACTGAGTTCAGAACCAGCCTGAACTACAAAGCAAGACCCTGTCTGAAAAAAAAAAA
>PVIR01020181.1:0-30952 GCA_004026965.1 Petromus typicus
GTCCCCACATCCAGGTCCAGGGGAGTAAGAGCTCCAAGGAGTATGGAGTTTGGTTCAGGAGACAATGTTTCTCAACACTGACAGTCTGAGCTGTGTAACAAGGGGCTCCTCCTTTCTATGAGCTCTGTTGAGAGAGTAATGAACTCATTTAGGCTGAATATTCTGACTTCTGTATATTTTAATGAAATATATATATGTAATATATATATATGTGTGTACATATATATGTATATATATATGTATGTATGTATGCATATATATATATTCGAAATATTCAATGAACAAAAATCTGAAGAGGTGCCCAGAATTTACCTCAGGTGGTACCACACTTACCTTGCAAGTACAAGGACCTAAGTACAATCCCTGGTACTGGTAAAAAAAAATTATATTCAATGTACTATAGATTTGCCTGCATATCTACATTTATTGTGGCAATAATTCACAAAGGTTAAGCAATAGTAATAACTTCAGTGTCTATCAACTGATCCAAGGATAAAGAAATGCAGCATATGTAGCTGGAGCATGATTCACCAAGAATAATGTCCAAAATCATGTCATTTGTGGGAAAACAGATGAAGATGGACAGCAAGTGAAGCCAAGTAATCCACATTCAGAAGGAAAAGTATCAAATTTTCTTCCATGTATAAAGTCTAACTGATTAAAGAGATAAGAGGAAGGAGACTACCACATTAGAGGGAAAATTAGGGAAAGAGGAAAAAAGAAGATCTGGGGTAATGGGGAGTGGAAATCTTCAGATAGGAGTCACACACATAGATGAATAAACCAAAGCCAAACTCATTATGGTGAATAAATAGCTCTCAGTACTAAGAAATAGAATAAAACATGGGTTGTGATGCTTATGAATATATATATATATATATATACAGAGAGAGAAGTATGGATGCAGATATGGATATGTATATTTTCTTGCCCCAGAGATTGTGAAAGGATGAGAATTTCTTTTCATTTTTATCTACTTAGCACTGCACAGGCAGCATTCTAGAAACTAGAGAACACAGGAAAGAAAGATAAGGGGTGAGACTTCCTATAGGTTACTACCATTCTGGATTGTTGGTTTAGAATGATGTGAGGAAGGCAAAAACATCAGCATTAAATCATATATGATACTTAGTCACACCAGCTGTGCATGTAATAAATATTTATTGAATACCTGCTTTAAAATTACTAGGATTGGCATCATAAGGAATAAAAATGGAATGTTATACAATGCTACCACTCACAATGTGTATAATCTTAGAAGATAGCTATGTCCATGAAGAAGACCAGGAAGATAAATTTAGAAGGGATATATGGAGCTTAAATTTGAATCTTATTAGTCAGCAATACATAACAAGTATCGACAATGTGCCAGGCTCAATTCTGGGATCCGGGAAAGCACCAGGGTTCCTGAGGCCCGCAGGGAGACAAAGAGTGAGAAGGCACAAGGACATCAGTGGTGCATGGAGGAGGGGAACCAGATGCAGCATCAGTGTGAGAGCTCTGGGTGATCAGAGGGAGTTGGAGGGTTTGAGATTGAATGCACTTCCCCCGATACTTGATCAAAGGTCTAGTCCAGAATTTTCAAGTGATCTTATTGATATATTTTATATACACATCATGATTGCACACAACATTGAGAATTTGTACCAGTATATGACATGACTTACTTCTCACTTTTTCCCTTTCTCCTTCCCACACTAGGTTCCCACACTCCTTATATCGATAAGCCTGGTTTCCTTTATTATCATCACATTTTTTCTTCCCCCTTGTTATTGACCCCTCTCTTCTATTCTTTGAATATTTTCAATTTATCAATATTTTCCATACTGTATAGAACACATTTATATCTTCAGTTTCTCATACCAGAGAAAAGATATAGTATTTACACATCTGTGACCTATTTATTTCACTTATGAGGATGTCCTCACAATAAGTCCATTTGAGTGAAAATGCTTCAAAATTATCATTCTTTATGGCTGAATAGTGTTCCATTTCATAGAAAAACTATATCTTCTTTATCTAATGTCCTAGTGATAGTCATTTAGGCTGTTTCCAAGATTTAGATATCACAAACTGAGCTGCTATAAATATGGGTGCACATATGTTCCTTTGATATAAATCTTTTGCTTCTTTTGTATACTTACGTATCAGGGCATAACAGAGTCAAATGGGACCTCTAATCCTAATTTGCTGAGAAATCTCAACACTGATCTCTCTAGTGTTGGCATCAATCTCCATTCCCACCACCATTGCTGAATGGTTCCTTTGTTCTCACATCCTCACCAGCATTTGTTGTTGGTTGGTTTCATGATAGCAGCCACTCGTTTTGAAGTCAGATGAAATGTCAGTGTTGTTTTCATCTGCAACCCTCAAATGACCACTGATCTTGAATATTTCTTCATATGCTTCTTAGCTGGTTTTACTTTTTCCTCTGAGAAGTGTTTGTTCATTTCAGATGCCCATTTCTGAACTTGTTTTTTTTTTTTTTTTAATTTGGAGGGGATGATTTTTTAAAACTCATATATATTCTAGAGAGTCTGAGGGCCGGGGAGTTAGCTCAGTGGTTCCGACGCCTGTCTTGCAAGCACAAGGGCCCCGGTTCATTCCCCGGTAACCACATACCATACTGGGCGTGGAGACTCACCCCAGCAGCAACCAGTACCACATACCACAGTGCCGGGCGTGGTGGCTCATGCCTGTCATCCCAGCACTCAGGAGGCAGAGGCAGGAGGATTGCTGTGATGTGAGTTGGAGGCTGAGCTCAGGGCCAACCTGAACTACAAAGCAAGACCCTGTCTCAAAAAAAAAAAAAAAAAAAAAAAAAAAAAAAAAAAGGAGAGTCTGAAATAGAGTTTGTAAATTTTTCCCCATATTGACTGCTGTCTTTTCCCTCTTCCAGTGGTTTCTTTTGTAATGACATAATATCAGTATGATCAGAATAAAAATAAATATTATTTTTATTTATTATTAATACCTATGTAACATTGCATCACCTAATTTAATTGTTAAAATTCCTTGATGTAGTTATATTTGTTTTTAAATGAGGAAGCTTAAAAGTAAAGATTGGAAGGTAAATTCTTCAAAGTCAGAAAATTAGCAATTATCAGGCTTAGGATTTGAATGAGCCAAAATCAAACAACTGATATATATTAGGATATGAAGAAATTCTCAACTATATCTTATGCATGCTCATAGAAGGATGGAAACAAAGTAATTTTGGCAAGCATTCCTATTATAAATAGCTTATAATTGCAAAATTTTTATTGTTTCCTCATATGTTCACATTTTCTAAAATAATATTCAGTAAAGTATTTGGACTTTTGCAAGAATATTTTTTTAAGAATGAAAGGAAGACAAAGGAAAATGTCTCAAGCTTAATTTCTTAAATGTGTGGCAAGTGAAGAATAAAAAAGGAAAAGAGAAAAAAAGAATAAAACTAAACTAAGGGTGGGGATTAACTCAAGTGGTACCACACCTACCTTGGAAGCACAAGGGCCTGAGTTAGATCTGTGGCATAGTAAAATAAAAAAGACAGAGAGAGAGGAAGAGAAGAACAACAAATAACCCACAATAAACAAAAAGCAAGGCACACACTAGAACAAAACAAAACAAAAATAAATGTACCAATAAAATAAACTTTAAAAAATAAAAAGAGGTTCTATTGTGACTCCGTGATCTATAATCTGGGGCAAAGTCTAAGTCAAGATGATTCTCAGCTCCCACCAGTATGTAAGGAAGCAAGTCAAACTCCAGACCAGTGCAGGGTACAGGCACCAGCAGGAGTAGATTAGGGTGAAAGCTCCCACTCCACCACTTTGGAATCCAGAGCAATTCATGCAGAGCCTGGCCTCTGGCCACGCAGTGGAGCTTCTGTCCTATATTTAAAGCATCCAGAGGGTGTCCTTTCAGGATGACCACGGCTCCCTAACCATGGCTGTCACCCATGGATGGGCTTCACACAGTTACTGTGGAAATGTAACCCCGGACATTAGGTGAAAGTTGTCTTGCAGCTGCTCTGAGTCCCAGGCTCCATCAGTCCCCCCTAGAACAGCAGTCTGACCAAGGGCTTATGACAGGAACTTAGATTGGTGTCACTCACCAGATGTTCAAGGTCACAGCATCTCTGGTCCATTCCACTGGGGTGTTCCTCGCTGAATCTCTCTGAGTCACCTCTTCTACTTTGAGTCCCTAGATTCTGGCTTCCTCCTCATGAGCCACATGCCAGCAGCCATGGAAAACATGCAGATTTTCCTTTCCTTTCTCTCTACCTGTGCTATCTCTTCAGTTTCTCTGTGGGTTTTGATTTTCCTACCAGTTCCTTTCTGGATCTCAGAAATCTCCTACCTTCTTTTTTTTCCAAATTGTTATTTTCTAGGTTCTGGATTTTACCTCTCATGGAGACTAAATACTGTGACCAAGTCTCACACTCTGGTTATTTCCTTTACCTCTTCTGATTTTCCACAGAGAACCCAAAACATAATGTAGAGAATAGACAATATATTTAAAAAATAATGTCATGAAAACTGGATATTCATGTGCAAAAGATGGAAACTACAACCCCTCCACTCCCTCATACTAAAATCAAATCAAAATGGATCAAAGAACTAGAGAAAGATAGACAGAGACAGAGACAAGAAAGAAGTTAAGGAGAGGAAGGGGGAGAAACTACAAGGTAAACTTAGACATGGGAAAATTAATCAAAAGCCAGGGGAGCAACAGGTGAAAGGGATAATGAGGCTGAATATAATCAAAATGCATTGTATTAATGAAGCAATATGCCAAAACAAACCTCTTTATACTGTATTCCTAATACGTACACAAGTATATGTGGGCTGATTAATATATATTATATGTGAAATATGTATATACTGTATATATTCCAATGACATTTAGAAGAAAATATAGATTTAAAGTCCTATAAATTTGTGAAAAGGCCTAAAAATTCACATAAAATTTATACTCCATGCAGGAAAAATTAATAACTTTGACTTCATCACAATCTAAAAACCAGTTGTCAAAGAATTCAAGCCCTGAGCCAGGCATGGTGGCACATGCCTATAATCCCAATGTCTAGGAAGCTGAGGCAGGAGAAATCACCATAAGTTGGAGGCAGACTACAACTCCACAATGAGTGCAAATCCAGCCGGAACTACGGAAGCAGACCCTGTTTCAAAAATTAGCCAAATAAATAAGTTCTGGAACGTATGATAGATATTGTGAAATACAAAATATTCAAAGGAAAAGGGGGTAGGTGTAAGTAACAAAAATGTGATCAAATAAAAGGAAACAAAGCTTATGTCCATAGGAATGAGTGGATTGTGGGGAGGGCAGGGGAATTGGAAAAAAGATAATTAAGTCATGTCAAATACTGCTACACGTTCTCAATGCTGACTGTGATCATGATGTGTTTAAAAAATGTTCCCATAAAGACTCAAATCTAAAAAACAAAGCAAATCAAAAACAAAAAGCAAGAAGAATTCAAGCTCAAAAGAGCAGATATTCTAGGATTCCATCTAAGTGCAGCCATGAAGAAGACCAACAAAGCATTCTAGATAAATACCAGAAGAACAGTTTTCATGAAACTGGAGGAGGTGCAGGTGACTAGAATTGTGCGAGACAGTTCTTTTCGTATGTACAGTAGCATATTTTCATCTGGGTGGAAGAAACAAGGATACATACTAGAGTCAATCAAGCCATATATTTAAGCTTTGTACTAATGTTTTAACCACATAGTGACTTTGCAAGGAAAAACATACACCTGGAGGTGGTCTGCATAAGCACGGATGAGTTCTTTTGAATTGAATCACCATATCCTGTGCAGACACCTGTACCCACAGATGCTCCCATGTAAATAGAGCTCCCCACTGTCCTTACCTGTAGGGTCACTACTGACCCATATCTGTACTTCTCAGTTTGATGTCTATCATAGCCCTTGAGTTCAGAATTACAACTGTCAGAATTACCCTTCACAGCGTTTATTGTGCCTGATGCATCTCCTGGAATGGGGCTGGGCCCCCAGCAGGTGCCAGCTTCACATGATGGCCTGACATGTAACTTTAGAAGATAGCCAGTCTGCCTTGGTCTATAGCAGTGATGGTGAACCACAACAGTTATCCACGATAAAAACAACCAGTTGTAGCTGCATGCCATAGGTTCCCCACCACAGACCTATAGTGTGTTGATTCCTGACTAAGCAGGCTAACTCTATCATTTGTCCTGTAGGATGGATGATGTCTTAGATCCACTCTTTACCAAAGGAAAGGAGCCAGCTTTGAAGGAATAGCAATCATCTCTGGGATCATGGTTAGCCTTCTGCTAACTTCTGAGACTTCTAAGAACTGGGCTACTCTCTCCCTACATGACGCTATACCTTCTAACACAGTGATGGAGAACTGTTTAGACCTTCCAATGATAACAAACAGAAGACTGGGGCACACATGCCATAAGTTGACCACCACTGTTCTGTCATAAACAACATGCACTGGGATCCCCATGCATCTGCAAAAGGCTGTGAAATCTGTGGATTGCTCAACTTCTGTATTAGTCACCCCTTTCAGAGTTCACAATATTTTGGGTTTTCAGAATGTCATCCCAGTGAATTAAATCATCTTCTCTTCATGAAATACCATTCACAAGCACTGAAAACATTCCATGTTGTGGAGGATCAGATTGGTCAGGAGTACCAGGTGCTGTACAGCATGACAGGTCTCAAATTGGAGGCCTTTCTATCTGGCTCTAACACAGTGCCCTCTGGGCCTTTTTTATAACATCATGACCCTCACTATCCCTGCCTATCAAACAAGAATGTTTCTATACCACTTCCTTGTGAGCTCTCTGGACACTGAGGTTAAAAGAAGCCACATATAAAAATCTCCCAGAACTTCAACACTTCAAAATCTTGTGTGTGTGTGTGTGTGTGTGTGTGTGTGTGTGTGTGTGTGTGTGTGTGTGTAAGTGGTACTAGACATGGAACCTAGGACTTTGTCCATCACTGAGTAGCCCCCCACCCAGATATACCATGACTTGCTTTTGTCTGAAAAATAAGCACTTCAACAGAGGGTTGCTGTTCTGATAGTGATGCTGCTGATAGTCTCGGGTCACCCAGAGCCTGGGATCTCAGCTGACCATCTCATGATATTACTACTTTCAGGACCAAATGGAAATTTCCAGTTTTTCCATGAACTTGCACACGATGTTTTGGTGCACTCAAACAAAATTTTCAGATAACAAGAACACCAAAATCAGACAGGGGTTCTGAAAGTTTCTAAATTTCAGTGCTGCCTGGTTCTCTAACTTCTCTGTGCATTATTCTAAATATAAAAGCACTGCGTAGCAAAGAGTGGCTTCCTTAGAGCTGGGATGGACATGTCCCATATTATTTGGGAAAAGAGCTGTTGCAGACTGTCACTACATTAGTGAATTATTAGAGCCCTCCTTGTAGTCTTTGCACTGAAACTATATGCCTCTCCTTGGTGGTTTCTACCATTCCCCCACCCATTCTCTCGGTCTCTGTTTCTATGTTTCTCTCTGTCCCTCTCTCTGTCTTTGTCTTCGGTCAGTCCCTGTCTCTGTCTCTGTCTCTTTCTGTGTCCATTATCCATTCATTTATCCTAGCTTATCCATGTCAATTTTTTGGAGAGGACAGGATCCTGCCATCCACCCAATTGTGGTGTTGTGGAAAATAAGGAAACATTAGGTAGAAGAGACTTTTCCGAAAACTGGGACCCTGGGTATTTTGGTTTTTAGAGGACAACTTCGCTGTGCCATGCTTCACATTATTCCGGGAGGATGAAGACAGAGAGACACCTCCTACTTGGGAGACACGTGCAAGCAAAGCCCTGTATTTAAAACTGGGAACTGAATATGTCCCTGCAGATGTCTTTGATGTTCTGTATACCCCCTGCTCGCTGGAGCCAGAGATGCTCTCAGTGCCAAAGGGCAGAGTCTCCTAACAAAGCCCTAGATTCTCTCTGCCTGCAAGGATTCTTGGCTGACGGGTGGAGAATCCACTTTTAGATGGCGCCTCAGGCTGAGGTGCCTTCTGCGCATGCGTGGTGAGCCTCGCCCCTTGCATCATGGGTGGAATCATCCACAAGGTTCTCCAGAATTGTGATGTCAGGAGAAGGGCTTCCTGAAGAGGCACTGGACTTGGCTTCCAGTAGGAGAGGTGGAAGAGCCATGCAGGTCCCTGAAAATCGCCAAGGTGCCCCTGAGGGAGTGAACAGTGATACCGAGGCCCCAGTTGATGCTGGACGCCCTGGTTTCATTGGAGGTGGGGAAGGTCCAGGCGCAGAAGGTGCTGTTGGCTGGGAACAACCAATGGACCAGGCATCAATGCAGATGGCAGTACCAAGTGGAGTCACCTTGGCCGGGGCTGGAGATACTAGACCAGAACCGCTGCAATTGTATCCTTTCTGATGGACGGGCTGGAGGAGGCCAGGATGGCAGGGACAGGGCAGAGGAGTTCAAAGAATCGCCCTCAGGGGACAGGCAAAGTATAGGGGAACACAAGGAACTTGAAGAGGCAGCCTGGGCTGAGCTGAGCTGCCAAGAGGGGCAGTTTGTACTGGGCTAAGCTGCCATGAGGGGCACTGTGGGCTGCAGTGAGCTGTTAAAATAGAAAGTGTGGGCTGGGGTTAGGTTGTCAGGATGGTTTGTGTGTGATAGGGTGAGCTGCCAGGAGGGGCGGTGTGGGATGAGGTGAGCTTTCAAGAGAGACTGTATGGGCTTTGTGAGCAGCCAGGAGGGCTGGTATGGGTTGGGGTGAACTGCCAGAAGGGGTTTGTGGGCTGCTGTGAACCGCCAGAAGGGGCTGTATGTGCTGGGCTGAGCTGCTGCCATTAAGGGCATTGTGGGCTGAGATGAGCTTCCAGAAGGGGCAGATTTGGCTGATGGGGGCTGCCAGGAGGGGCAATGTAGGCTGGGGTGAGCTACCAGGAGGAACACTGGCCACAGTGCCCCCAAAAACCTTGTAAGTGTCTGGGGTACCTGACACTCAAATGGACTGTGAGGAAGTTTATCTCAGTGACAATGTCGCCTTAACTGTGTTTCTACCATCTACTTTTCGATTCCTTTCTTGTGCACCCTGGATGCGCAGGTTGCCCACCACTACCTGAACCCAGTAGCGGAGTCCCTAGGACCTGAAATTAACAAGGAGCTGTCAGTGAGTGGTTGTGACCTGAACGTGTAAGTTCTGCATATGGGCAGACTGGGTGGAGTGACAGAAGAAGTCCAGCCCAGTGTCTGCCCCTGAGGAGGCCGACATAGCTGAGGGATGGCTGGGTGGGGAGCCTGTTGGAACCTGGTAGGTTGGAGGAGACCAAGCAACATGTGGAAAGATCTCATCTAAGAGCTACAAGGAAGAGGGGTAGAGACCCAAAGGATCAGGGAGGGAGAGAAGTAAGCATTGGTGTTGTGATTTCCTTCCTTTCTTTTAGCTTGTTTACCTCACAAAATTCAAGCCTCCTCCGGATCAAGGTCGAATCCTTCCTCACTCAGGTTGCTAGGGTGATGGAAGCCTTTTACCGCTATACCCCCCTGCGTTTCAGAGAGCTTTAAGCTGGAGAAGAGGAATGAGCTTTCATCATCTGTCCTCCCCCGCTAGGCAGTTCATGTTTCCCTAGGGCGGGGATTCGTGAATTGCCCTGTCATTGTATGGGGGTGCCCTGATGCTTCTCTACATTGCCTGTTGGTGCATGTTTGTCAACATTTGAAATAAAACTGAGCAGCAAGACTCTGTTTGAGTTTCTCTTTAGCAATTCATGGCCAGATTTGCTTGACATTGTCTTTCGGATGAAGTAGAATTTCTAGGATGCAGAAGGACAAATTAATTTGAGAACTGTTTAAGGAACAGAAAAACGTGGAAATCAATTAGATCTTCTGATTCAATTTTAACTACCCTCAGGCATTTGAAAAACGTGCACCTTGAGAATTGAAGTCGTAAATCAAATGTATAGGAAAAGCATAACTGCAAAACTTTTGATATGCAAATCCAATATTAAATATTTTCCCTGACCTTTTTTTTGGTAACATGATTTTGACTTTTCTTTTAAAAAACACATTTCTTCAAAAGCACGGTGTTGAATTGGAAGAAAAACAACCATGGTAATGTATTAGTTGGACTTGAAAAAACAGTTTTTCAAAAGCAAGGTATTGAATTAAAATAAACAAACAAAAATCACACTAGCATACTAGTTGTACATAAAAGGAGCTGAGTTTCCCCACTCAGTTTCCTTGCACTCCAGGTTGGATGATTATTTATAACACGCCTTTATGTCTGTCTCTGTACCAGTGATGGTTTCCTTAACATTATTCTCAGTCATAGAAATGCTTGATTTACTTGTTCCCTTACCTATTTGTAGCTGTGTGTCTAGAAGACACACTTTCTGTCCGGGAACTGTGCTCTCCCATGGGAATGCTGCTTTCCTCACTCCTGTATCACTGCATTGTCACTGGATGTTTTGCTTGGTAGAAAGACAAAGGAATAGGAAAGACTGACAAAATTAGCTCCTTACCTCTTGTCAGTATAGCAACCAAGCATTGAGAAAAATTTAATTTTATGCATTTTTTGTGTAATACTAGATTACTGAAACTTTTCAATTAAATAAAAGTGCCATGATAAAGCTGGAGCCAGCCTGCCTCCATGCCTGACTGAAGGAGCTCACCCAGGGACACTGTATGTAAGAGGTGCACAACCGTGCCCCACCCAAACCTCAGCTGGCACCATTAGAGTGGTGCACTGGGCTGTGGCCAGCCTGCCACCTTGCCAACTGCAGAAGTGCACCCAGGGACACTACATGCAATAGGTGCACTGCAGAGCCCAGCAGAACTGCAGGTAGCACTTTTAGACACTGCACACAGGCTTGGGGCCTGCCTGGCCCCTGGCCAACTGCACTGAGCTCACCCAGGGACACTCCTGCTAAAGGATACTCAGTGGAGTCTGCCAGAGCCTCAGGCGAGACCAATAGATGTGGGAGCACAGGGCTGGGTCCTGCTTGCCCCCACGCCAACCGTACTGAGTGTGCCGAGGGACACGTTATGTAAAAGGTGTACAGAGGAGTCTGCTGGAACCTCAGGCAGGGCCCTTAGACATGTGCACACAAGGTGAGTATAGTTAATTGGTCCATACATAGAAAAGGTCCGGTTTTGGATGTAACTGCTACTGAGTTTGTGGCTCAAGGGAACAAGAAATCCCAACCCTATAAGGGGGAGGTTAGATGGGACCTGGATTTGAAGGGGAAGGGGAGATCAGCATTGATCAAAGGAAACAGAGCTGTTGGGGAGACTGTAGACTGTAGACATTTTTAGAGGTAAAACCTTTGATGATGACCAGTGTAACCAATTTGTGATAACAATCATGCGATATTTGTTGGTGTAAGTTTTTTACAAGGTTGTGAAAATATTGGTGGTCCCATTAGTGAACAAAGAGCAGAATAATTATATTCTGGGGAGCTGCTTCTTCAAGGGGAGTTTAACTTAGCAATATTTTCAACTATAAGGGTTTTTAAAAATTTATTTAAAGGAGAGAATATCTATCTATTTATTTATTTATTATTTAAAAAGAACTAGACTGTGGCAATAAACATACCTTCTATAGCTGATAAAACCTGTTTGAATTAAAGCTTTTAAGGGAAGACACACAGTGTCCCTGTAAAATAAACTTGAGCATTACTTAAATAAGCACCCTACAGGAAGAAAAGCATGTCTTTAAAAACATTTATCTGAAAATCAACTTAATTATAGGTGCATATATTTTAGGGAAAAAATTTAAAGATGAGAAAAGAAAAATTATTTTGAGCTCAAACAAAACAATTAGACAAACTGCATGATTAGACAAACAAATAAACAGGCAAATAGATAAGATGATCTATAAAATTAAGAGTGCATTCAAATATATTTGGCCAAACCGAATTATAATATCTCTTGTATAGTTTTAATTGTATTTTAATTATAATTTAATTGTAATTGTACTTAAGACCGGTCAAAAAACTTCTTTGTAGGTCAACTGACAGAGATCTCTTATGATTTAAAACAGGAGAAATAGAAACAGTTTATATTTATATGGACTAAGGACTATAAGGCAGATAATTTTTGAGAAGCCAAAGGTGACTGTTTAACCTAAATGGGATCTTTTGATTTTATTTTTCTTTTGAGCCTTATAGGAAGGGATGGAATTGACTGAGCAATGGCGGTTAGGATTGGGGATAGGTTTAGGAAAGGACCAAAGGCACCATTTGAGGAGCCATAGAGAAAGTAGAGCTAATAGAGCCAGCAGCTGAGGACATAGAGAGGACTGAGAAAGAGAGGATGGAGGCGTGTGATAGAGAGGCAGCGTTGAAGAGCATGATGCAGGCCACCATTTTGGGAGTGAGTCACTGGAAAGGGTAGGATCTAGTGGTGGAAATGTGGGGTAGGAGCGGGGACTTGGCTCCTGTGGCTAAACCTGAAGGCAGGGCCACGTGTATCTGCTTTGGTTGATCTAGCAAGGAGGGGAGGATCTCTAATGCCCTCTGGGCTCTGTCCCTGCTGGATCTGCAGAGCGTATGGGAACACTCATCTGAATCCCTGGACTTTACTCTGTCTTCTCCGGGCCCCACATTTAGGGCGCCAGTTGTTGGTTGTTGTCTTTGTGCGGCTTTCCTGGCCAGAGAGGGTGAGGCACAGAGTCAGTTGCAGACCCTGGGAAAAGTTTCTGGAACTATTCCGAAGTTTATTAGGCTCCAGGGAGTTTTATAGCAAACATTTAGTGGGTGTGGTCAGAGCTGATAAGGGACAAGGGTCCATTGGTTTAACCTAGGGTCTTACCTAATAAGTGAATTCTATGAGCAGGGGCTTACATGGCATGAGCAGGCTAGTGGGGAGGTGAGGCCAGGGATGAGAGACAAAGAAGGGTGGCAGCACTAAGAAGGCACTGGCGAGGGTCACCGTTTGGATGCCAAGTGTGCTCAAGCTCCTAAGGGTCTCCAAGTCTGTGGGAAGCCAAAGTCTCAAGCTTCAGGCTCAGGAGACAGGCATACTGTTAGAAAAGTTGCAACGTTATAAGCTACCTAGTCTTACAATATGACTCTCCAGTGTCGGCAAAGACTCTCTATTCAAACCCCCCTACCGGGTTCCGTTCCCTTTTACTGTGAAGGTCATATCTCTTAAAACTCAGGCCTAACCTTTCCATAAACACCCAAACTCAGGAGGGATGATGTAGCAGTCATCCCCTCCCCTAGGAACTCAGGCCAGCCACTCAGGCCCAAGTTACCTTTAAACTCACCTATCAAGGAGAATCCCTCTGTTATTGTTTTGTTTTGTTTTTGTTTAAGTCAGGGTCTCACTTTGTGGTTCAGGCTGGCCCTGAGCTCAGCCTCCAACTCACATCACAGCAATCCTCCTGCCTCTGCCTCCTGAGTGCTGGGATGACAGGCGTGAGCCACCACGCCAGGCACTGTGGTATGTGCTACTGACTGCTGCTGGGTGTGTCTCCACATCCAGTATTGTATGTAGTTAACTGGGGATCAAACCTGGGTACTTGCACTTGCAAGACAGGCGCCAGAACCACTGAGCTAAATCCCTGGCCCGAGAATCCCCCTGTTGTACTTGCGCACACAAATCTGGCCCCTATAAATCACCTTCCCCCTCCTCTACTCTCTCTGTCCTTCTTCGTTCTCTCTCTTTTCTCTTTTCTTTCTCCTCTCTCCTCCCTGCACATCTCTCTTTCTCTCTCTTTCCTTTCCTTCCTTCTCTCTCTCTCTCTCATTCCTTTGTCCTCCCAGCTCTGGAGACTGCCTTTAATAAAATCTCCTGTCGGGTTGCCTCGTGTGTGGCATGGTCATTGAGCATCATCGGGGTTCCCTTTTTCTGCTTTAACACATATATATATAGGTGTGAGTTCCGTGCAGTAGCTAAGTAGAAAAGGAAGTTTCTTTTGAGGCTATTTATGCAGATTAAAAGTTGTTGGGCTGAGGATTCTGCAATCACTGCTCTGTATATCATTGCTTTATTTTTGTTTATTTGTTTATTTGTTTTTGAAGCAGGGTCTCCTTTTATAGTTCAGGCTGGCCCTTAGCTCACTATGCAGCCTAGGTGAGCCTCGAACTCACAGCAACCCTCCTGCCTCTGCCTCCTGAGTGCTGGGATTATAGGCGTGAGTCACCACGCCTGGCACTGCGGTATGTAGTTATCAGGGATCAAAACCTGAAACCTTGCACTTGCAAAGCAGGCTCCAGAACTATTGAGCTAAATCCCAGGCCCCGTTTTCTTTTTTAAAACAGTCTCTATAATTCAGGATGGCCTTGCATTCATCATGTAAGCCAAAATTGCCTAAATCCTCCTGCTGGGATTAAGAAGTGAGCCACCATGTCTGACTTTACTTTTGTTTTGTTTAATATCGGAAGAGATCTCAAGAACTTGTGCTCACCAGGCAGGCTAAGTCTACGCTGTTATGTACATTGGTAAAGTGTGAGACCACGAGGACAAAGGTAAAGCCATGTGGGCTCAGGCCCAGTTGTATCCTGAGCACACCAAAAAGGCCTTGAGTTCCCCGCACGTGCCATGTAAAAACGTGCCTATGTGCCTAGTTCCCAGAAAGAGACCTCCGGATGTCCTTGTAACTGTTCTGCAGAGATAGGTCAGAAAGTCTCTGACTGTTCTGTATAATGTCCTCCTAACTGCTATAGAAATAAGACAGAAACTCCCCTAACCAAAAAACGTCGCTTCTGTGCTTCTGCTTGCCTAGTTCCCGCTCCTGTCCCCTATGAAAGGTTCCTAACTCTGACTCAGGACGCCTCTAAGTCCCGCACTGAGGCGGTCCCGTCTGGCGGGACTAACAGAGGTCTGCTGGAGCATCTAACTCTGAACAATGCGCTCTCCCGGGGGACCCCGCCCAGCCTGTCCCGGGGGCGAGCGTTTGGCGAGACAGGCATTCTTACAAAAGGGAACAGTTACCCTATTGCAGGTGATCGCTATCATTTAATTTATTTATCCAACTGTATCAACTGTATTCCTTTCTGAGGAGCCGTATATTAAATTTTCTTGACTGGAAATGAGTAGGCATTGTGTGAAAATCTGACACTGCCGCCCGCAGCCTCACGCGCACACCGACCTTGCTCACAGCCCCCAGTCCGGCCCGGTCCTGCTCTCTCGACCTTTTCTCCGGCAGCATCGAGTCTTCCACAGGACACGGAGCGGGACGCTGCTGAGCACGAGTGAGCAGTGCTCGGGTTCATGGAGTCCGTGAGGGAAACAGGGCAGCTCTGCAAAGCCGGAGGGAACGCTGAAATGCAGTTATAGTTAGGCGAGGGGAGCGTGCTGTCCGGGACAAAGCCCGGTCCTGAAGCTCCCGGGTTACAACCTGTCCTTCGAGATGCACCTTTACAGGCAGGAGTTGATTTCTGTCCTCACTCTGGGCCCAGCGGGGAGGGGACGAGAACGGCAGCCAATCAACGATGAGGAGGCGGCGGAGTGTGTCCAATCACGTGGGCTCAGGTTGCGATGACTTCCGGTGTCATGGCGCCCACGTGAAAGTCTCAAGTACAGTTCTGAGATCTTTTATCTCGCTACACCGCTTTGTGTGATTCTGTGACTTCTGGCTGAAGCGGCGTGGGAAGCACCCGGGAGCCCAGGAGCCGCGCTATGGTGATGTTGCGGGACCGGAGCCGCGTGGCCGGAGTCGGTGCGGGGAAGGACAGTGGTACAATGTATGTTCAGTGTGACTGAAGATTCAGGGATTTAGTTTAGTGGTTCTGGTGCCTGCCTCGTAAGCACAAGGTCCGGAGTTCAATGTCTGGTACCGAAGGGAAAAATAAAAGAAAGTAGTCAGTGTGACTGAAATCTAGTGTTCCATTATTCCAGTGAGAAAAGGAAACAAATTGGAAATGTAAATCTTTTATTTCCACACTATTTGTGCTATTTCTATATTGCAATGTACACAATATTTACATGTTGAAATTGAAGTACAATTTATGGTCCTAACAATTTTTCTGAATAATTTTTTTTTTTTTTTTTTTTTTTGAGCCAAGGTCTCGCTTTGTAGTTCCGGCTGGCCCTGAGCTCAATGTGTAGCCCAGGCGAGCCTTGAACTCAGTAATCCTCCTTTCTCTGCTTCCTGAAGGCTGGGATTACAGGCGTGAGGCATCACTCCTGACACTGTGGTGCGTGGAACTGATTGCTGGTGGGCATGAGTCACCATGTCCAGTATTGCTGTATGTTGTTACCGGAGATTGAACTTGGGACTTAGCACTTACAAGACAGGCGCCAGAATTAGTGAGCTAAATGCTTGGCCCTGAATAATTATTTTTGAAAAAAAAATTGTTTCTAGTTATATAAACAGTCTGTATCTAAAGCTTCTTGGCTATTTCTAAGTGAATTAGAAATAAAAGCTTTCTGTTAGCCTTCTACAAATAGTAAATTTGTTTCTGAAATCATCTTATGTGTGTTGATTGAGATGTCTTTCTGAGTGAAGATGTAGAATTTACTACATGAATTTCAGAAAAATTATATATTTGCAGTTCTGTGCAGGTTTATGCCAGTGCAGTCTCCTGCTTAGTTGACCAATTCTGATCTTTAAATTGTGATCCCCTTGTTTTAGTCTCCCAAGAAACTGAGTTTGAAAGTGTAGAGCATTGTTCCCATCTTCCTTTCCTTTTTCATTCCATAAGAAATAAGATGTGTGGACTGAATATTAATGTACAGGTTAAAAATAAGTCTGAGCATTGAAGTGAACAATGAAAAGTTGAACACCCCCAGAGAATGCATGTTGGCCTCTGTGGCAGCGTCGACCTCATGGCTTGATCCTGGGGTGTTTGTTGGGTTATAGCAGTTGTGGTGAGGGTAAGAGGTTTCAGGGTTGCCTTGTGTGCGTGTAAAGTATCCAGTGTTTTTGCTGCCATTTGTTCCCTCATGAGAGGATCCTACTCCACATACCTGTGGTCTCAGAAGTTGTTTAGCCTGGGTAGTCCTCCCTTTTCCTGCCTTCTTGTTTTGAGGTGGGGAAAAGAGGAGCACAGTGGACCCCGTGTTTCTTCCTCTTCTTCCTCCCACCTGGCCTCTCACCTGCCCACCCTCCCTACCATATTCTGGTTTTTCTTTTTAGTCCCTTTTCTCATTCCTTTTCTTCCTTTCTCTGTCCTTTCCCTTAGTTTTTGTGTTTCCTTTTTTTATTCCTTCTTGCTTTCACTTCTGTCATGTTTCTTTATTCATTTGTCTGCTCCTGAGATCCCTCTTGCTTTCCTGCTGTTCTCTTTTTTAATTAGTACAAGTTGTACTGCAAACAGGTCTCCAAAACTTTTTATCTATGTATTATTAAGCAGAAAGTGACTTTTATGTCAGCTTTACTAAAATATATTTTACTGTTTGGTTCATTTACTTAAAAGTATTCATAGTCAATAGTCTTGTCAGAATGTTTTTTCCCCTCAACCCATAGGAATACCTATTGTGTCATGTACTCTGTACAATTTGACTCTGGCCATTTTGTATAGATGGATAATTCAACACTGTTTCTGTGTCTGACTCTTTGCATAACATTTGCCAGACAGGTTTACCTTGTAGGATTTAGGAGAAAATTAGCAACTTTTATGAATGTATAACTGGGAAAGCTTTCATTTTTGAGAATTCATCAAGTTGTGGACACCTCAGCTGGTTCTCCTTTATAGCTTTTATGAGAGCTACATTGAAATGTTAGTGTAAGGTGCATTCCAGCCTGTGAAATGTGTCCAGTTTGTATGTCATGTCACCAAACAATGGGAAAGTGGATGCAGGAGGCAAGTTAGAATTTTATGAAAGAGGAACGCTTCTAAGAACTGAAGGGAGCACGAAAATGGATTGCAGCTGAATGAAATCTAGGGATTTTTTTTTTTTTTTTTTTTTTTGACACAGGGTCTCGCTTTGTAGTTCAGGCTGGCTCTGAGCTCAGCCTCAAACTCCCATCACAGCAATCCTCCTGCCTCTGCCTCCCGAGTGCTGGAATTACGGGCGTGAGCCACCATGCCAGGCACTGTGGTATGTGGTACTGATTGCTGCTGGGCGTGAGTCTCCACACCCAGTATTGTATGTGACTTCCAGGGATTGAACTCGGGTCCTTGCGCTTGCAAGACAGGTGCTGGAAGCACTGAGCTAAATCCCTGGCCCTCTGGGGTTTTTTGTACAGTATAATCAGGATTGATGTTTCCTGGGAGGAAGCTTAATTCTTCCTATTGTTTTAGAAGTGGAATTGCTTAGCTGATACTGATCTGATAGTAAAACAAATGATATAGGAAGCATTCATCTGCTGGAATGGGTCACTTCAGTTTATCAGTGTCAGAACATAAAGAACAGAGACATTCTGGGAAGGAGTAAGAATAAGGGTGAGGTTGTCTTGGCTATCCATCTATCTGTTTTATTTTTGGGGCTTACCAGAGATCAAACTCAGGACCTTGCAGCACTACTGAGTCAAATCCCTGCCCCTCTCTTCTTAATTTTTGAGGAAATCTTTGATTTTTCTCATTTAATGTCATAACCAATAGATTTTTTTCATAAGTGGTTTTATGAGGTTGGCAAGGTCATTATATACCTTTTTTCTTCACAGTTTTTATTATGAGTAAATGCTGGATTTTGTCAAAGCATTTTTTTTAACGGAGATAATGAACATGTAGTGTTTTATATTTTATTGGTCAGAATGTTATCCATATCTGTTCTGATTTTAAGAATTTTCTTCCATACACTTTGGATGTAGATTTTTTCATAAAACCTTAAGTCACATCACAGTATTATTTACACAGACACATTCTTTTTCTGCTCATTTACATTTATGGAGCAGTTATGCTGCCCAGTGTATTAAGAAACTTAGTTATTTTTTCCCATTTCTAACTTTATGGATTTAGGCCGCTTCTTATTTGTGTACCTCTACCTAAAATATTTTCTATTTTGTTATTTAAAACAAACAGCTTGTTTTTGTGCATAGTACTAGGTACTGCACTCAGGATCTTGTGCTTGCTGGGCAGATGTGATGCCACTGAGCTATATCTTGGCACTATTTTTAAATTTTTTGTTTGTGGGTTTTTTTGAGACAGGGTCTCACTCTGTAGTTCAGGCTGGCCCTGAGCTCATTATGTAGTCCAGGCGAGCCTCAAACTCACAGCAGTCCTCCTGCTTCTGCCTCCTGAGTTACCAGAGATTGAACTCAGGAATTTGCACTTGCAAGGCAGACACTGGAACCACTGAGCCTAATCCCCTGCTCCTCTTTGTGTTTTTACTTGTTAGTCTCAATTTATTCTTTTTACTTTTATCTCTGTAATTTCCTTTCTCATGAGAGCTTTGGATTTGGATTTCTTGTTTTTCCAGGAACGTGACATACATCATTACATTATTTATACAAGTTTACTTTGTTTTTCTGATTTAAGTAGTTTTCAGCGCTGAAGTTTTTTGCTTTTTCTTAGGATTGCTTTCATTGTGTCCTAGTGGGTCTCTTTCATAGTACTGATTGTATAATCTAACTCTAGAAACTGAAGGTTTCTTAAATTGCTTCTGAGAGTCACTTAAGGAAGACAATAATGTACTTCAACTGTGCTATTTGAGTTGGTGGATTAAACACAAGCCACTGGTAACAGGAAGAATTTTTGATGCTAAATTGGTAGGAAATAAATATGTTCAGAATAAAATGACCTCTCTCTTCACTTTTCCTCAGGCTGGAATAGCTGTATGCACCACACAAAGTCCTTAAGGTAAGATATGCAGATATCAACTGCAATAAAATTTGCTACATTTTCAATTATGTGAAAGCTAATACTACATTCTACAATGTAGCATAGTTCATGAGACACATGAGACATTTAATATTTCATTATAAAATAGGCAGTTTTTTAGCCATTATGGTGTTGACTGCCTGTGATGTCAGCACTTGGGAGGCTGAGGACTACCGTGAGTTTAAAGCCAGCCTGGAATATATGGTGAGACCTTTCACAACAAAGCAAAATAAGCAAACAAATGAAACCAGTTTTGTAATATTGCCCACCTGATAGTTAATTGTCTAAGCATAATTAGCTTTGTTAGAGTGAGGTATATGGATTCAGAATATTAGAACCACTTAATGGATTTGTCACTAGTTCTTTTTTTTTGTTTTTTTGTTTTTTTTTTAGGTTTTTGGAGACAGGGTCTCGCTTTGTGGTTCAGGCTGGCCCTGAGCTCAGCCTCCAACTCACATCACAGCAATTCTCCTGCCTCTGCCTCCCGAGTGCTGGGATGACAGGCGTGAGCCACCACGCCCGGCACTGTGGTGTGTGGTACTGGCTGCTGCTGGGTGTGGGTCTCCACACCCAGTATTGTTATGTGGTTACCGGGGAATCGAATCCGGGTCCTTGCGCTTGCAAGACAGGCGCCGGAACCACTGAGCTAACTCCCCAGCCCTGGATTTGTCACTAGTTCTTTTACCTTCATTATTGAAATGTGACCTCATAGTAAGCTACTGAATTTAAGGACAAAACAAAGTACTTTAGTTTTAGGAAATAAGAAGGCAACATAAATGACGGCTGCCAGATGGTCTCCATTAACAGCTTGCATGTCCTATGCGGTACAAGTGATAGCCCTTCCTTCAGACAGTAGTACTTATTAATGACAAAAAGTTCTAAATTTACATCTCAAGATAATAAGACAGGACACAAATTACAAAAATAACTCAATTTCTTTGTTTACTGATTTGAGCTTCCCAGGTTAAAAAATATTGATTTCTAAAGCATGAATGGTATTTGCAGCATCAAAAAAAAAATAAATAAAAGAATAGAAATTACATTACAAAGAATAGAAATCATTCTGTCAAAACATTGAACAATTTAAAACTTCCTGAGAGAATGTACTTGCTGAGAAATCATATCATCATTCAAATCTTATGGAGAGATCATTATAATTAATTGCATATGCTTTGAGAAAATATATGGCCCTGCTGGTCTCTAGCAGTGTAGGACTCACAAAACTACAGATTACTTTGGCATAGCAGATTGAAAAACGACCACCAATAAAATTATGACAATGTGAGCATGAAAAGTAAAATTTAATGATAAAAAACTAATATTAAAAACACAGTGAGGAGAAAAAAACAACAGGAAAAATTATGCACTTTGTATAATCTGTGACTATGTTGGCAATACACAGATATCTTCTTAGATTTTTTTTTTTTTGAGACAGGGTCTCGCTTTGTAGTTCAGGCTGGCCCTGAGCTCAGCCTCAAACTCACATCACAGCAATCCTTCTGCCTCTGCCTCCTGAGTGCTGGGATTACAGGTGTGAGCCACCACGCCCGGCACTGTGGTATGTGGTAATGATTGCTGCTGGGTTGAGTCTCCATGCCCAGTATTGTTATGTGGTTACCATTGATCGAACCCGGGCTCTTGTGCTTGCAAGACAGGCGCCGGAACCACTGAGCTATATCCCCGGCCCCTTCTTAGATTATTAAACATATATTTACTAATTCACACTTAGCTTGAGAACAGATGAACTTTTAATGTGCACAGAAATTATTGCTAATAATTGTAAAATATGATGTCCAATTAAAAATTCTTGCTAGAATAATGAAATGTATACAGCAAAGCTTAAGTACAAGCTAGTGGAAAAATGAAAACTATATTAAGGAAAATTCAGCTTTGGAGTCATATTACCACACAATTATGAAAAGCAAAAGAAAACAAAGGAAATGAGACTAATCTACAAAATATTGTATCTACTAGATTAAATACCAGTCAAGTTTCCTCTGTAGATCTAACACAGGGCAAAATAAACACAACTGCCATCTAACTTGAGACAATATTAAACTCCCATGCTATTGAAGACAAATCTCTGGTGCATTTTCTGGGGAAATAATTGACATCTAACTTTTATACAGTGTATTTTTTAGGTTTAAATGATCTAAGTGAATATTAGAAAATATCAGTTATAATAGAACTTCGTACACTCACAGGGGTTTCATACAATATTCATTCTTCAAAGCAGGGCAACTGATAACTTGTATACATTTTGTTTTATTTGTCCACCTTTTTAAGTGTGCATGATGCTTACTGCAGTAAAAGGATAGTCTTATTTACACAGCCTTTCTCACATGTGCTGTTTCCTTCATGTACTTGACCTCTGTGTATTGAAAGTGTTCATGGCTTGCTTATGTACATAGCATTTCCACAATGTATATTTTATGTCTTTTAACAGTAACAATGTGAGATGAAAGCTTTCCCACACTGTGTACTTACATAAGAGTTTCTCTTCGGTGTTTATCCTTGTCTTTGAAAATTTGAATGTGAGCTGAAATCTTTCCCATTTTGTATATAGGACTTCTCCAGTGTCAGTCTATTTACATTTGACAATCTATACAATATGTGATGGAAGTTTTCCCTTTGCTTACATAGGGTTTATTGGGGCCGTGGATTTAGCTCAGTGGTTCCGGCGCCTGTCTTGCAAGCATAAGGGTCCAGTTCGATCCTGGTAACCACATACAATACTGGGCGTGAAGACTCACCCCAGCAACAATCAGCACCACATACCACAGTGCCAGGCGTGGTGGCTCATGCCTGTAATCCCAGCACTCAGGAGGCAGAGGCAGGAGGATTGCTGTGATGTGAGTTTGAGGCTGAGCTCAGGGCCAGCCTGAACGACAAAGAGAGATCCTGTCTCAAAAAAAAAAATAAAAAATAAAACAATAAGGTTTATTTGCCAGACTACATTCATGTAATTGACAAACAGCATGTGTGCTAAAAGCTTTCCCTCATTGTTTCTCCCTAGTATGAGTCAGTGGGTGTTTCACAAATACCATGTGTGCCCAAAGCTTCTCCGCATTGCTTACTTATTTTTTCCCCAGTAGGAGTCTGTGCATGTGTTTGACAGAGTATGAGTGCTGAAAGCTTTCCCACATTGCTGACATACATAGGATTTGTCTTTATTGTGAGTCTGTTGATGTATTTGACAAGGACTGTAGGTGCTGAAAGCTTTCCCACATTGCTTACATGTGTAGGGTTTCACCCCAGTGTGAGTCCGTTGAAGTGTTTGGCAATGACCATGTGTGCTGAAAGCTTTTCCACATTGCTTATACACATAGGGTTTCTCCCCAGTGTGAGTCTGTTGATGTGTTTGACAAACAGCACGTGTGCTCAAAGCTTTCCCACATAGCTTACATATATAGGGTTTCTCCCCAGTGTGAGTCCGTTCATGTGTTTTACAATGACTCTGTGTGCCAAAAGCTTTCCCACAAAGCTTACATACATAAGGTTTCTCCCCAGTGTGAGTACGTACATGTCTTCGACAGTTTCTATGTGTGCTAAAAGCTTTCCCACATTGGTTACACACATAGGGTTTCTCCCCAGTGTGAGTCCGTTCGTGTGTCTGACAATAACTGTGTGTGCTGAATGCTTTACCACACTGCTTATATACATAGGGTTTCTCCCCAGTGTGACTCCTTTCATGTCGTTGACAATTATCTTGTCTGCTGAAAGCCTTTCCACATTGCTGACATACATGGGGTTTCTCCCCACCATGAGTTCTTTCATGTGCTTTACAAACTCTCTGTGTTCTGAAAGCTTTCCCACATTGCTTACAAATGTAGGGTTTCTCCCCAGTGTGAATCCGTTCATGTGTTTGATGAATACCACGTGTGCTGAAAGCTTTCCCACATTGTTTACATACATACGGTTTCTCCCCAGTGTGAATCCGTACATGTATTTGACAATATCTTTGTGTGCTGAATGCTTTTCCACATTGCTTACAAACATAGGGTTTCTCCCCAGTGTGAGTCCTTTCATGTGTCTGACAATAACTTCGTGTGCTGAAAGCTTTCCCACATTGCTTACATACATAGGGCTTCTTTCCAGTATGAGTTCGTTCGTGTATTTGACAATGAGCCTATGTGCTAAAAGCTTTCCCACATTGTTTACACACATAGGGTTTCTCCCCAGTGTGAGTGCGTTCATGTCTTTGACAGTCTCCTCCTGTGTTGAAGGCTTTCCCACACTGTTTACATACATAGTTTCTCCCCAGTGTGAGTCCGTTCGTGTATTTGACAATGAGCATGTGTGCTGGAAGCTTTCCCACAATGCTTACATATATACTGTTTCTCCCCAGTGTGAGTTTGTTCATGTCTTTGACAGACACCATGAGTGCTAAACGTTTTCCCACACTCCTTACATATATAGGGTTTCTCTCCAATATGCCTCCATTCATGTGTTTCACAATAAGCATGTCTGCTGAAAGCTTTCCCACAATGCTTACATACATAGGGATTCTCCCCAATATGAGTTCTTTCATGATTTTCAAATGAACAGTTGTTAGTGAAGAAATGTGCACATTGTCTACCTACATAGGTTTTCTCTGCAGTGCAAGCTTTTTTGTATGTCTGAGTATCATGGTGAGAATTAACACTTCTCCCATATGGTATATATATATAGACGTATTCACTTCACTGTGACTTCCTTTACTGATTTGAACACCATTGGGTGTAATGAATGATTTCACGTCTTGCTTATATATAAGTGGCTTCACTTCAGTAGTACTTTCTTCAGTGCAATCAGAGGAGGGTTTTCCATATAACATATACTCATGGAGTTTTTCTTCATCACTTCTCTTTGCATATTTCTGAAAGGACTGGAACTTACTCCAGGTTTTCCCATGTGTGTTAGGGCTAGACAGCTTCTCTTCAAATCCTTGCTGCACATACGACTTGAATCCAGTCTCAGCTATGATGGGCCCATTTGTGGATGAATGACCAATCAAGCCCCTTGTAGAGGAAAGGCTTTCACCTGCTTTTATACCAACAAGTCTGGGGCGCACATTAGTATTTGGAGTTTGAACAACTATTTCTCCATCTTGGTACCATAATTCATATTGACAGCATTTCTCTCTCTCTAAACTGCAAAAGGGAAAAGTAACAAGACATCCAATCATATTTAAGTGACTTTATAGTGATGATTTACCATGAAGAAATCTGCTTTGATGTCTCCTAAGAATATTTAATCATGAATTTATTGTACATTCTGGATGATGCCTTAGAAACAGCTTTTAACAAAACAGTAGGAATTACTTGGCAGTTATAATACATATGTTTGCAATATAGTTTGTGGAAGTGGAATACATCTTGATGAAATAATTTGCATGTATTGATGATTTTTATACCTTTTTCTGCATGACTTCATGGTGTCCTTCTGCTGAGCCTCTTTGCACCCTCTAAAATGTATGCCTTTCTCTATTCTACCATCTCTCTTTTGTTTTACTCCTTAATTCATTTTTCTGGGATTGTTATGGAAAACATAACTTGTGATATGGAAATTTCTGAGTCTGACTTATTTAATCTAACACCATTTGGCTCTAGACCCATCCATATTATCATATCCCTTCATTCTTTTAATGGACGAATACTATTTCATTATGTCTACACACAACAGAGTTTTCAGTGCTGGAAACTGAATCAAGGGTTTTAGCACTGAGATATCTCCATGGGCTTTTTCACTTTTATTTTTAAAGAGTCTCATCAATCATTGTATTACCCTGGATGAACACAGATTTGTATCCTTCCTGGCTCAGCTTCCCAGAGCACTGGAATTCTACACATGCCCCTTTATGCCCAGGCTATCTCATATTTCCTAAAGCAAGTCATGTATGAATGGGCATTTAGGCTTCTTTCAGAGCTTAGCTTTTCTAAGTTATGCTGCTACAAATGGGTATTTATGCACCATTGAGATATGATTCCTTTAACTTTCTGGGGATCATACACAATAAAAGAATAGCTAGATAAAAATGCAATTTCCATTTTTCCTTTTTTTGTGGAATCTCTATGCGCGCTTGCACTGATGTTATGCCACACTGATAGTCCCACCAGTAATATGGAGAGGTGCCTTCTAATATTTTGTAACGTGAATGGACTCTGTGGAGGACTGCTTGAAAATAACTGGGATGGAAGCAGTGGCATTCATTTAGATTTTGAGTACGTATGAAAATTAGCATTATTTCAAATACTGAATGTATGTATCACATTTAACTATATTCATTATCACATATAATTTCTTTGATATAAAAGTGGTCCTTTAAAAACACATATGTAATTAGAATTTGGCTGTTAGTATATACAGTTTATTTTATATACTCCTAACCTGAATATCAAAATACAATCTTCTTCAGCATGTGTGTAGTCTTTAGTTTGGAACATTACTTATTTATTTATTTTTAATATTTTTGGAGACAGGATCTCACTTTTGTAGTTTAGGCTGGCCCTGAGCTCACTATGTAGCGCAGGCAAGCTTCAAACTCATCGCAATCCTCTTTCCTCTGCCTCCTGAATGCTGGGGTTAGAGGCATGAGCCAGCAGGCCCAGCTGTTCTTTCTTTTTGTTTGAGAGAGTCTCACTCTGTAGTTGAGGGCGGATGAACTCACTATGTACCCTAAACTGGTCTCAAGCTTAGGAGATCTCACAGTTTTCCTGCCTCAGCCCTGCAAGTGCTGGGATTACAGGTGAGCACCACCACGCCTGGTTATCTGTTCTGTTACATTACGTCAAAGATGTCACTTTGACATAATCTCAGTACCACCTATATTTCAGATATTAGAATGTTCCAAATACTCAATTGTCAGCTTAGAGATATTCAATATGGTAAGTCCTTGGAGGAATTTTGTGAGATTAAAGAAATTTGAGCACAGTCTTGTTTGTGTAGTTTGCTTGGTTTTAAAATTCTGACCCCAGAAGGACACTCTAAGTGCAGATTACCTGAGACTTCTTCTGCAAGTTTTATACTCATCTTGAATTTGCTGGTCATCTGAGTTTCTCCCTAAGGTGTAGAAATAGAAATATAACAATGACTTGATGCATTACATGAAAAATCAGTATGTTTCTAAGTTAGATTCACAGGAAAATGTGACCATGCCTGCAAGATATATTATGACTTTCCATCTTCCACTTAAGGAAACTATTGGTGAGCACCAATAAATGCTCTCTGATTCCATAAATGAAAAATGATATGTTCCTTACCTACAGCAGCCAAATTCCTAAAGGTTTCCCACATCATATCTCTGTAGAGCTTCTTTTGGGATGGATTCAGTAAAGCCCACTCCTCCCTGGTGAAGTTCACAGCCACATCTTCAAAGGTCACCACCTCCTGAATCAACAGACATGTGTTTCCAGGAAGAAGCGTGAGATTCCCAACATGAAACATCTCTCCTCTAACAAAGCTGAGATGAGGCTGAGTTTTCCAAATGTTTACTTCATGTCTCAGTCATGAAACACTTACTCTCCACCCACATGCAGATACTACACAGGAATGCTGATGTCACCCTGGAATTCACTGCAGAAGCAGCAGTGGAATAGAAACAGTGCTTTGCCTGCTGGGTAACCCTAGGTTTCTTTTTGCACAGTCATTAAAGCTTGGTTCACAGAAGGGACTTACAAAATTAGAATCCAAGTAAAAAAAAGTAAGGTGGATAAGTAAAGAATTACTCTCGAGATCACAGAAAATATCAGTTGTGCACTAAGCAAAATATATAGGAGAAAACTGAAAAGCTAATGAAAAAAGTTACAGTTCTTATTGAAGAATGTTTAAGAAAACTGAAATCAGATTAAGAAACCCTCATTATCCTGTTTCAGTGACTTGAAATGTGGTCTAAGAGAGAGAAATGGGGGGGGAATAGTATAATAAAATAGATATTAAATGTACTGATCACTAATATTTTGCAAACTTAACAGGTACTAATAATGAGAGGAAAAATACACTTTCAAATGAGAAAGCATTGAAAGGTACAGAAAGAGTTTCAATATCTACTATTTAGGGCAATATGCCTCAACTGAAAACATCAAATAGAAAACAAGATCCATGACCTTTTCTGAGGAAATGGGCAAAGAAAGTGAAATTGTGGAAAGACACAAATAGTAGGTAGACTTAATGACAAAGTGAAAAATCAAGTGATGCTGTTGTTTCTGGACACAAATGTGATTCTTTTCATATTTAATAAAAAGTACACTTGAAAAATTTAAACTGTGTGGAGAAGAAGCCACTTTGTTTCCAACAAGGCACAACCACATGGAGAACAGGTTGGATGAGTGTGTCTTCACTCCTAAAGTGGCTTCCTTTAGTGGCAAGGTGTGGTCCTTCAGCCTTGGCCTGGCCTGGAAAGTGGGGACAGGGTACCCAAGGGAGTAGCTTTGGACCCCTGGCTGCACGGTCCTGCATAATCTTGGCTTAAATTCATCTCTTCAGAGGGTGGGGACTGTGAATGTCAGGCTCAGCTCAGCAGCATTCTCATCAGCGGGTTTTCATCTCATCATGGAGCGAGTTACCTCCTGAGATATGATGTCTTCCCAGCCTCTGTCTGTTCAGGGCCTTTCAGTTTTGTGATTTTATGGCTAGGCTTGTTGGTTTCAGTGGGATTAAGGAACTAAAGGGGCTCCTAGAAATCAGTGAAAAGTAAGACCTTTACTTGGGTCAGGCTTCCATTCTTTTTTTTTGAGACAGGGTCTCGCTTTGTAGTTCAGGCTGGGTCCGAAATCACTCTTTAGCCCAGGCCAGCCATAAACTAGCAGAAATCCTGCCTCTGCCTTGCGAATGCTGGGACTACAGGCACGTGCCACCAAGCACGGCATTGTTGTATGTGGTTACCAGGGATCGAAGTCGGGACCTTGTGCTTGCAAGGCAGGTGAAAGAACCACTGAGCTAAATGTCTGGCCCAGCCACACTATTCTTACGCATGTGCTTAGTTATGGAGTAAGAGATCCTTTAAAAGCAAGGACTATAGGCTTTGTTGAAGGTGATTAGTTGTTTTTAGAGGCTGGGTAACAGGCAAATTTTCTTCTCTTCAGTCCAACTCCCACTCTCTTCTTCCCTGTCTCAGCTTTTGTGGCAGTTACAATATACTCAGATCCTCTTATATGCTAGGCAAGTACTCAGTTTTTAACGTGAACCTCCTAATATTAAAAGAAGACTTTTTGCGTTTTCCTGCATCTACTAACAAAAAGCAGATAAAAAAGCGGTTTGTTTCCTGTCTAAGCACAACATTCACACTCAATAAATTATAAAGAGAAGAGCTTTACTTTCTCACAGAACCATGAGAGGCAGTTAGCCCGTCTCACCAGGCCTCTCTTCCACTGTCTCACACTCCTGTTCCTCACACACCTTAAGAACATTAGCGCTGGGCTGTGGCTTTGATCCTCACCCACAAATCACTCCTGTTTACACCTGTGTCTTCCCACAGTTTTAGAGAACACCAGTTTTGCACATCTACTTCCGCAGCAAACTGCTTATCTCCACTCTTTAGATTGTATGAGAGGTTATTCTCAACAATTTCTCTTGCTTTCCAAGTAAAAAGGAAAGAAAGAAAACACATTTAAATAACGTCATCTCTTATGACTGTTTCTTGACCTATACAGCACAAAAATTTCAGTCTCCTTTAGATTAACACAATTCACATATTCATAGCTGTTAAAATCATGCCTGCCATTAGTCATGAACCAAATGTCATCTCATGACAACAAAATGCCACTCAGTAAACTGTACTCAGAAAGACACAGTAACAACTGTTGCTGAGGATGTCAAGAGAACTCACAATTACTGAAATGACAAGATGCAGTCATGGTGTACCAGACCCTGACGGTTCTGCAATTATGAAACATACAAGACTTTTTATCAGCCAATTTTTGTTTCTAAACAGAATTTTGCAGGGCTGGGGATTTAGCTCAGTGGTTCCGGTGCCTGTCTTGCAAGCACAAGGACCCAGGTTCGATCCCGGCAACCACATACAATACTGGGCGTGGAGAGTCATGCCCAGCAGCAATTAGTACCACCTACCACAGTGCCGGGCGTGGTGGCTCACGCCTGTCATCCCAGCACTCGGGAGGCAGAGGCAGGAGGATTGCTGTGATGTGAGTTGGAGGCTGAGCTCAGGGCCAGCCTGAACTACAAAACAAGATCATGTCTTAAAAAAAAAAATTTTTTTTTTTTTCATGTTCAGTAAATAATGAAGAGGTTTCCTTTGGCGGAGAGTTTTGGGCTAAGGTGGGAAGTTAATGAGTAATGGCCTTCCTGCTGACAGGGACCTGCTGTCATCACACCAGGCATTGCAAGGACAGAGTCCTAGGGTGCGACTCTGTCTCCGTTTCAATCCCAGGGACTCTGAACACCAATCTGCTTTAATTGGCTCCTAAGTAACCCAACTGTACACATTTACTCAGATCACATTTCACTCATTAGGATACACACCACTGAGTGTTCACCTATTTGTCCACACCACTGGGAATTAGATTTTATCATGAATTCGAATGGAACAATCCATACATAATATTTTCCATAAATTCACAGTAATTACTATCTTAGATATATACAAAGATGTTCAAAGATACAAGTGTACACAAAACAAT
This sequence comes from Petromus typicus, assembly GCA_004026965.1. Classification (NCBI taxonomy): domain Eukaryota; kingdom Metazoa; phylum Chordata; class Mammalia; order Rodentia; family Petromuridae; genus Petromus; species Petromus typicus. The sequence continues at coordinate 30,320 of PVIR01020181.1, forward strand.
CTGTGTGAGTGTTTATATTGCAGATGGTTAAGTTAGGCTGAGATGGAGAGACAGAAAAGGACCACGCCCAAGACAGAACTACTTCTCAGATGAGGTGAGCTGGGTCTGTAGTGAGGGTGGAGTTGACAAGATCCAGGGCACACGACTACGTATCAGATGTTGGCCAGGCCCACAGCCTCACCACACACAAATAACAGCTCCATGATGGACTGTGACTAGTACCACCATCTTGCATAATCCCAAACAATATAACATGTAGATGGATAACCAAGACAACCTCACCCTTACTCCTACTTTTAGGTACTGATTAATAAAGTTACTGATTCCTACAGACAAATACTTCTTAGGGGACTGGTTTTAGTATTAGGTCAATATTAGCTAAGCAACTGCACTGAAACACACAATAGGTTAAATTAGCTTCACCTGAGGTAACCTGAAATATGATTCTACTATACAAAAGAACCCTAGGGAATGTGAATTTACTGTATAGAAATGCCTTAGTTGCAACTGACTTTCAAAATCTCTTCTGCTTGCAGGAACTTTTCACTTTCATAAATTTTTTTTTTTTGAGACAGGGTCTCATTTTGTAGTTCAGGCTGGCCCTGAGGTCAGCCTCAAACTCACATCACAGCA
>PVIR01020182.1:0-31118 GCA_004026965.1 Petromus typicus
TTTGAGGGAGCCTTCCTGTGGTGTTTGGATTTTTGTCCAGATATTATTGCTTCTTCCCTGAATTCTAAATCAAATAACTTCTGTATCCTATGTAGTTTCCCTTATAAGTCTTAAAATATCTACTATTCATATTTTTATCTCCAAATGGAGCAGAATTAAAACCAGGTAAACATTCTCAAATAGACGAAGATACAATATATTGATGTGTTGTATATCAACAGTCATTTGCGTCTTCATCAGAGAAAAATTAACATTTGATCATGTAAAATTCCTAAAGTTATAGACGCTGTTGCCTGGAAATGGACGTCACTGATAATAGCACATGTACTAGATGGTAGTTTATTAGGTTGCTTTATGTATATAGGAGATGAGGGTGGTAGAGAAGGCAGGGGAAGGAATCTGAGAATTAAAATGTGTCCTGTGCTGGTACAAACCCTCAATGTTGAATGTGATCATAACATAAATGACACATATAAAATGTACCAATAAAATCAATTAAAATAGAAATTAAATAGCTCTACTACCTATCATTTACGTAAAACAATTCTGAGAAATGTATATGAGTGGTTAGGGGATATAGGGAGGACAGGGGAATGGGAACAAATAAGATTAAGATATATTACATGCAGGCACATATTCTCAATGAGCAATGCGATCATAATGAATTCCTAAAATGTGCTAATAAATTCAATTTTTTAAAAAATTCCAAATAGGGATGGTATAAAGAAAATAGAATTTATTCCCCTTCAGGCAAAATCTAGTATTCCATGAGGGTAGTATGACTTCATAACCACCGGAAGTTCACAACTATGTTCAATGTGGCATTTATACCACAGGTATGAATATTAATATATTTTAGCCACAGTACATACAATTTAACTAGCAAGAATAAAGAACAGGAGATCCACCTTTCTCTTAAAATCAACTGTACTGACGTCACAAACCAGGTCCAAACCAGCCAGGAAATGGGCTCTTCCATCTGAGTAGCCATCTTCCAGCCACCAAAAGAGCAGAAGCAGGAGGGGAGGGGCAGAAGGACAAAGGGAGGGGGAGAGAGAGGAAGAGGGAGAGAGAGATACATAGAAAGAGGAAGAGAATACATATAAACTATTATTTGGCACTTGGATTTTATTTTATTCATTTTAAATTGAATTTATTAGCAGATTTTTTTTTTTTTTTTTTTTTTTTTTTTTTAGGATTTTTGAGACAGGGTCTCGCTTTGTGGTTCAGGCTGGCCCTGAGCTCAGCCTCAAACTCACATCACAGTCCTCCTGCCTCTGCCTCCCGAGTGCTGGGATTACAGGCGTGAGCCACCACGCCCGGCACTGTGGTATGTGGTACTGGTTGCTGCTGGGCATGGGTCTCCACACCCAGTATTGTTATGTGGTTACCGGGGAATCGAACCCGGGTCCTTGCGCTTGCGAGACAGGCGCCGGAACCACTGAGCTAACTCCCCGGCCCAATTAGCAGATTTTAAGTATATATTATTTTCACATTCATCAATGAAAATTTATACACATACATGAGGTATATAACCTTGACTTTTATTTTTTCCCATTCCCCCACTCTCCCTCCAGCCTCGCTATCCCCTATATACATAAGCTTTGTTTCTATTTTTCTTTTTACCTTCAAATATTTTCTTTTCCTTCTTTGCTTTTCCCTGTACCTCCTTCAGTTTCCCCCCCCTTTGAACACCTTCTTCTTTTCTCACAATACCTATTATACATTTTGGACCTCATTGACACCTTCAGTTTCTCATGCCACAGTGCTTTTGAATTAGACACTATTGTAGTCAATAATCGGGTCTATCACTTTTGAATTCATTTACTAATTAACCTACTTCAGTCATAATTCCCAGGTCTGAAAATGTGAACTGCATGCTTAACCTGAGAAGTTCCTACAATCACTAAATAATTATGTGTTTCACCCATACTAAGCACTAAATAGACAAGCCAAGGAGATATGAAGCAAATATCATCCATTCTGATATTTCCATCTGTACATTTCTTGGGTGGTTTGGATTTGATTGGGAGGGTGCACTAGGCTCTTGAATGTGGTATTCTTTTAACAAGATAGTTGAATTGTCCAACGAGGAAGGAAAGTAAGAAGTAAAAGATATCTAGAATGTAGAATAAAAATCTAATTCAGTTGGATGTGGGGATGCACACCTAGAATCCCAATAGCACTGGGGGGCTAACGCAGGAAGAGGGCCAGGAACTTGAAGCCAGCCTGAGCTACACAATGAGTTCAATGTCAGCCTGTACAAAATGAGACCCTATCTTACAAAAAACAAAAATAAAGAAATAAAGAAATTCCCAATTCATTTATCATTTTAGTCAAAATACACAAATGACAATAAATATAACATGCTTAAAAATTTAGGAAGTATGTTTATAAACAGAGGCTATTTTATCTCTAGTTTTATAATGTTAGCAGTATCATAATCCTCATCTGTTTCACAGAAATCAGTAGAGACCTACACAGATTCTCAGTCTTGCCCCAGGTGACACATTATAAATGGTCGATCACAAGGAGTCTAGCAAGTGGTGTTCACCTGGGGAGACCAGTTAATTCATTCAACCACTTGGTTTTATCAGGTCTAGTTTCAAGTCCTTTCAACCAACTTCATTTAATTGAAGATAACACACCCTGGGTGGGCACTGGGTGAAGTACATATGGGAAGAGTGTGCAGATACTGTGGGAGACTGATTCACCTGAAAAACAGTCTCTTTCTGACAAGAATAAGATGAATTTCCATTTTCACAATACCATAGTCAGAGTGACAAAATGGCTTGAACATCTTTCATTAAGTCAACTTCTTCGAAACTAAAAACAAAAGTCTTTGTTTTATTTAGTGTTTGAGAATTGAAATGATAATAATTGGATCACTTTTTTTCTTAAAGTATAAACATTAAGGCAATACACAAGCATTAGGTAAATCAACATTAAATATCAGTAACCAATACACAAGATAAAAATACTGCAAACTTTAATATCATTAAAATAGCATATTCTTTCCTCCTAATTATTTAAATGTTCAGACTCTACAGTATTATGCAACCTCATATGCTATGGCTCTAATTTTAGCTATTTAAAATTTGAATCTTGTAATGTACAAAGATTCTCCACTTGACCGACCTTTAGTTAGGATTCTCATTCTTCTTCTGAGCTTTTCTGTGCACTTTCTTAGAAAGTCCAGGGTCATGGTGAGCCATGCTAAATAAGATCAGCTGTAACTCCCTCCCCACACATGGGGTCACCTGGGACATAATCTGATGCTTCCTCTCTGCCATCCCCTGGGTATTGTCTGACCACCCTGATCTGTTCTTAATAAGAATTTTGTTAGCTCAGTTTGGAAAGAATTCCTTTTCTTCGTAGTGTTTCCTCTGAGTAATCCTTCATCCTCGGCCTGCCTCTACTTCTTAAATAAAACTTTTCTCATAAGAAAATGAAGATGTAAATGAGTTGTAGTATGTATAGTTGATATTGTGAAATAGAAAATATTTAAAAGGAAAGAAGGTGTAGGGTAAATGACAAGGGGGAAAAGAATGTGACAGTAATAAAAAGAAAAGGAAACAAAGCTTATGTGTATAGCGGGTGGGGGTTGCAAGGCCGGGGAAAAGGGGAAAAAATGAGAACCAAGTCAGGTCATATTCTGGTAGAAACTCTCGATGTTGAATGCAATGATGATATTTTTTCATATATATCAATAAAGATTTGAATAAAAAATGTTTTTATGTGCCTATGTGTACTTTCATTTCTCTTTCATATTGACTGAGACTGATGATGTAACACCAAGGAATTTGGGTGTAGCTTTCATCCTATTGATATTACATTTTCATAAGCAGAGTACATGACAGGTAGTAGACAGAGATAATCAGAAGCAATTCATCTTGCTCTGGCTATTGATGTTTTGAGGTGGGTTATGTGTCCAGATATAGACACACTGAGCATTAGGTGCCTTTTGATATACACACAAAATTATCAGGGAGACAGTGATGTGCTTGATTACAAACTAAGATTATGCTGAAGATACATTAGTTTTACACATCTCTTGAGAATCATAGAATACAAATAATAATAGCTGCTGCACAAGAGTAATCCCAAAATGAGACACATGTCACAACATAATATCACTGGCATGATTGTGTCTAGATGTCCCCCAGAGCTTCATGAGGTTATAGATGGGGTTTTCCAGACTTGGCTGGATCTAGGGTGTGTGATCCTGGGATTAAATTGTGATGACTGAAGTCAAGGTTGTGTGAATACTGAAGTAGTCCATGGATTGGTTTGACATCTCTCTGGGAGTGGATAATGGGAAAGCCCTCCCTGGGTGTGAGTGCCATCTACCTAGGAAAAGTAGCCTGGAAAAAATGTAAGGGACAGAAAGAGGGCTGCTATGCTCACTTGTAGTGGGTGCTATCTGCTTTCATGCCTTCTGTCTTCTGCTTTCCATGAACAGTTTTTCCTCAGCCATACTGCCCTGCCTCAGAGGCTGCCAGCTTGGAGTACAACCTCTGCAAATTGTTAGCCAAATCAACATTTCCTCCTGTAACTTTTGGTGTTGGACAGTTTGTCTCAGAAATGAGAAAAGTAACTAAGATTCCCAAAGGAGACAACACAATATAGCTCTAGACAGGAGAACTGAGGATAACTACATCATTCTTTTTGTTTTCTAAATTCAAATCTTTATTGGTACATTATGAACACACATCATCATCACATTCAACATTGAGAGTTTCTACCAGACTATGACATAACTTGGATCTCACTTTTTCCCCTTCTCCCTTACCCTGCAACCCCCACCCCCTATACACATAAGCTTTGTTTTCCTTAACTATATGATTCTTAACTCATCTAGGTGTGCAGGATCTGGGATCCGTTGTCTCAAATGATCACATGGCAACTTCGAATTGTCATAGCTTGGGCTGTAATTACTGATCTTCTCACTGTACTTATCAGCAGCATCATGAGAGCTTTGATGACACCACAGTACATTATTGTATTTCACTCAGGTAGAAATCAGCTGTGCCCTAAACTTCCACTGATTGAATCATAGCTGGTTATAGAATAAAAGACAAAGTGTTCAACAATACATAAATTTCTTAAACTCTGAAAATGATAGATGATAACAAAAGAAGTAAATAAAAGATAAGTTTTCTTGAAATATAGACTTTCTTACAGCCTGGGGCTGATAAGTCTCATTTTGTATTAAAGATGTAAGAACTTTAAAGTACAACTTTAAAATATAAACATAAACCTAGTAAAGGCAAGTCTTTTTTTCTCATTTAGTTCACATAGAAAACTAAAACAGAGAGACAAGTGAAGGCCAAAGCCAATTTTCACATTTAACATTTTGTGCAGTTTTATTTTACAGTTTTATCTATATTTAAAATCTTTTAAAATATATAAAACCACTACTACAACAGAATGGCACAGTAAAAACGTAAACTAAAGGTAAAATTTTTAGTATGTTGTCCTATTGATCCATAACCTCCTTCATATTATTATAAATAGTAAAATTTCATAGGCGATTATTTTTCAAGTATTTATAAGCTAAACATATTTAATGGTAAAAAGTTACTTTTTCAACATTTCATAATATAGACTAATTTTTCTTAATTTTTTACCATGTATTTTCTCAATGTTCAAATATTATGCTTTGAGAACTTTTCATCTATCCTTACTAAACAAAGTTTTTAACCATGCAGCTGTCTCATTATTTTTGTTTTTTCTATATCATATTTACATTCCTATATTATTTTAATTGTTTGTAAATCAATAAAGAAACTAATCCACTGGGTTGGGCTAAGAGAGAACCAATTTAGAGTAATTGCAAACAGTAGATAGTGCTTTAGAAAGTTAGCAAAAACATATTTAATTAGTAGGTCTCCTATCTTTGTGACCATGAAATGACTTTGTGAAAATGGTATTTATCTTTTAGGTATTTCTCAAAAAGAAATAAATGTGACAATATATGTAGAACCTTTAAAATGTAGTAAGCAGTCACCACTATTAGAAAATGTTTACTCTGAATATAATCATGGTTTGGCCTGTGTTTAGATGTCTTCACAAAGCCTCGTGCAGTTGTAGAAAGGCTTTTCTGAGGTGGCTTGACCTCGATGTGAGATATGGATTATTAAAGAAAATTTGATTATTCAATTAATCCACTGATTGAGTTGGCACCTGCACTAAGCCCAGTAGACTAAATGGAATATAAATGGGCAGAATTGTCACGTTCTTGGTGCCCTTTTCTTGCCAAGAATGGTTTCTCCTCTGTGATGTTCTCTGCTGTGTCACAGCCTTGGAGTGGCACCTACGGACTGAAACTTTCACAAACTTGAGGCCAGAATAAACCTTACCTCTCTTCAATTCAGGTGTGTGGTATTTTGTCTCAGTAATGAGAAAAGTAACTAAGACCGTCTCTGAAGCAGAGAAGAAGGCATCCTTTTCATAAATACTGGACTCATCAAGACATGACAAATTATGATGTCAAACTTACTCATGACCTAATTAACAATGGTATTAATAATTAAAACTAACTAAAATAAAATGTCAAATGAAAGTCAAAAATTACAATAATAAAGTGAAACATTTTATTGTACCCTCTCTTTGCCTACAATGCAATAAAATTACAAATCCATAAAAAAATTATGGGAGCATAAATGAGGTTTATATTTGGAAAAATTCATGCATATGCACTCATGAGAAATTGAAGTGTCAGAAGAAATATCAGTGAAACAATGCTTAGGACAAAATAACAATAAAATCAATAAATATCATAACTTGAGAAATAAATATTGTGCTAGAAATAAATGAGTTATTTTCTGAGAAAATAAGCTCCCTCTACATCCCCAAAGAAAGTAAAAAGCCATAAAGATAATAACAAAAACTAATGAACAGAAACAAGAAGCATTAGAAAATGTTTTTACACAACAAATAAAATAAAGACAAATTTGAAAGAAGACTAATTAATTACAAGTAGGGATATGACAGTAAAAGAGAAAGAAAGAAAGGGAAAGCTGCTCTCTGTATTGTAAATAATTATCATATGAAAAAATATTGGGATTGTATGCATATGACATAAAATTAAAATATATGAAATCTTTACAAGAAGGAATGGACAATATGAATTAACTTTTAATGGTTAAAGTATTGTAAGTAGAGTTCCAAAATCTTCCTTAATAAACATCTGTTCCTTCATATTAAGAATAAATCATACAAAACGTTCAAACAAGAGGTAACCTATTTATTACTCCAAATAACCAAGAGAATAAAAGGAGAATGTACAGACATAACTCACAGAGCTAATGATTTTATAATAAAAGTAAAGCAATTTGGAAAAATATAACCACACTTGTAAATAGTTATAATTTTTAAAATTCAGTTTTTTAAAGAGAAATTTATGACAAAATATTGTTTATTTTAAGAATACAGGAAAAGTTTCACATTGAAACAGATATTAGCATTTTCTGTCAGCTGAAACATTTTTCAAAAGTGAGATTTCTATCCTTGTAGATGAAGAAAATCTAAACATATTCCACAGAAAACAGAAGTAACTTTAAAAAGTTATAAATAAGATAAATAAGGGTAAAAGATCATTTCTGGAATATGAAAAAGACAAAATTTTAATGTATATATAATATATATTATTAAATTATATAATATATATATAAAGATATACAAATGCCAGTGAAGCAAGGATTTCAAAAGTACTATTACCTTTCATATCAAAAAGTGATGTTATTTCTTTAAACAAAGAAAGGTTATAAAAGATAATAAATTTAAGAAAGTGATCAATTGCAGGGATGAGCAGGACGCTGGTAGAGGAATGTGAAATCATTTCACAAACTAAAAACAAGCTAAAACAATTAAAAAGAATGAATCTTAATCTTTCAGAGCAAACAAAAATTAATAAGCCTGTCATAAAACTGATAACCACAAAGCACAATATTTTGTTATTCTACTTGGAATATGTTCTCAGAATAAACAAAATAATTACTTGGTGTGGTCAGACATTAATTAGTAGGACCTTATGCGTAGTGGTCTTGGTATAGTAATTGCAAAGCCATTTTATGACCATTGTAGGTTTGAGCAACTGTATAACTCTGCTATTTTGAGGAGGTCAGCGTTTCTCTGAAGGAAAAAACAGCTACTTTTACAGAATGTAGAATGAAGGGAGGCTGTAATCCTGGATTTAAACTGGGGGTGTTGATATGAATTTGTAATTTGAAACCTCTAATTCAACAATATCTAATGCTGAATATATTGGATGTTGAAAGATCTAGAAGCAATGATGTCTAAATAGCACCTCTCCCCCACTTAAAAATGCCTCGGTAAACAAGGAATTCTAATTCTATAACACAGAAGATACAGCATAAAGCATCACTCCAGAAAGTGAGGAAGATTTAAAAAAAATAAATACATAAATTTAAAAAACCTGGGATGGAACTTGGGACCTTGAAATTGCAAGGAAAGTTGAACCACTGAGCTACATCACTGGCACAGGAAGAATTTTTAAAGCCCCACCTTAGGTGGGGTTATATTAAAATGAAGCAAAACCAAGCTTAAAAGAACATACAACAGTTCATTCTACACCAGTGTAAGTATGTTCTGGGTGACAGAAGAATAAAACAATGACTAAAAACAAAGATAAGGAAATTCATCAGATCACTTCAACTTCCTGTACTAAACTCTTCTTGCTCTGCTTGTTTAAATAAGATTTATTAGGGAGAAGCACACATCATCTTCAACATTTCTTTATGCCTTCTGGAGACTGTATGTGTTCATATCACTTTGACAAAGACAGTCATTGTGGCAGCATTAACAATGAAGATGTTCCCTGAGCTGGATTTTTGTTCAAGATGAAGTCCTTTTCTGTTGAGTAGTGAAAATCTTAAACTCATTTGTTCAGGACTCATTGCTCCTAACAGGCTTTCTTGTACCTACTCTGTTTTAGGAATAATGTGATCTACATCGCACACGTGTATTAATTACCAGGTGTATATTACCAAATGATATGCACCCATGAACATTCATGTGTAAGACATGAAATCTACCCTTAATTTATCTACAATCTAGTGGAGAATAAAAGACTTGTAAGCAATTTGGACCATATGCAAAAATGTCTTTCTTTGAAATATTTACATAATTTCCTGTGGGAAAGTGAGATTTAAGGTTGTTGTGGTTGTGATTTTGAAAAATATCAGATCAGTGCAATGAATTAATTTCTCATTGAGACGTTAACATTAGTATAATTCCTATGTGCTCTTCCTCTGAAAGTGTGATCTCAGTCCATACTTATAAGATCTAGACAGAGTTACACCCAAATTAGGTATGTGAGTTTTTAAAAATATAATTAATATTAATTACTTAATATATTATAGTATAATATAATTATGTGCTTAGTAAATAATAATTGTGAAAATCATTACTATTTCTACTATTAAAATTAACTTATGGGTCCAGGAATTTAGCTCAGTAGTTCTGGCGCCTGTCTTGCAAACACAAGGACCTGGGTTGATGTGAGTTTGAGGCTGAGCTCAGGGCCAGCCTGAACTACAAAGAGAGACCCTGTCTCAAAAAAACTAAAAAAAATCAACTTATTGTCCTTTCTCGGAGCAAAGTTTTGTATCCTCAACTTAGGGGGTCACAAAAATCACTGCCACACACTATATCACAGTGCAGTCATGTATTCTGTGAGAATACCAAAATTGTTCCTTCCAGTAATGATTTTTTATAAGGTGACATAGAGAAAGTATAAGATGGAAAAGGAATCTAATTAACATAAAATAAATGTATTTTAATATCAGCAGTTGATTGTGAGCCTGGACTAAAAGCAGTTATCTAGTTCTTTTACCTCTTCCTTTAATCTTCGATCTCTCCTATATTTTGCTCTAGATTTCCACAGATTGGAATAATTTGTCAAGAGAATTACTAAAACATTTATCAGTGAGCCTCTTGCATTTTAGAAACAGTCTTCTTTGTATAACAGAGACCAAATTTCCTTTATGCATTTAGAGCCAAACACACACACTCCTTTTCAAATATCACTACAAAAGCAAGATAAATATAAAATGACAATTGATAGTCTCGCCTTCTAATTAAGCAAACTCATGTCAGTATCTTTTTATGATTAAAAAATAAAAAATCCTCCTTGTACATAAAAGCTTTCAGACTGATGAGCAGAGACATAGAAATAAGAAGCAAAAATCCTCAACTTACGTAGTATCTCAGAATAGTCACACATATTTGTTCTTCCAGTTTCCCAACTGTGCATTCTGGCTTTGCATTAACTGATCACTGGTTAAGATTTACAGCAACTCTTTTAGGATAGGATCCCTGTTTAATAAAATTATCACTCAGTGCATGACATGATAAAGTTTTCAACACCCCCATCTATTTCATATTAGTAGAACATAAAAGACTAATAACTTATACTGTTGTGAGCTATAAACTTATTTTTAGAATATGCTCCTGATCACAGACACTCTTCTAAAAGATCCCCTGTTGATGGACAATATGCTCTATGAATTCCTGTGTATGTTGCTAGCGATAAAGGTCTACTATTGGACAGACAGTGTCTATTCAACCAGCGAGAGTGTTTCATCGTGCTTTGTATGATGGACAAAGTCTAATATAACCATCATGAAGGAGTTCATTGGCATCCACAATAAACTAACCTTCATTCTTGAAAAGTTAGATCCTCAGATGTCGTGATAGACATTTTAATCCTCTTACAAGTAAATTCTAATAAAGTTATTTTGATGTAACAAATTTATTTGAACAGGAAAGCAAATAATGGGGATGGTGAAGTGGGATCATCTAATCTATTGCATTGCTTTTATATTTTTCAAAATTACAACCAATCAACATAATTCTCAAAAGAGAAATGAAGCTGCCAGGGAGATCTGGGTTACTGGGCATCACAGTGGCCAAAAGGAACTTACATGAAGGTGAGACTCCAATGAAAAGAGTTAAATACATGTCTCAGAACTAATTCATTTTAGAAAGAGAGACTGCTTCTGTATTAACTCTCATTAGATATTGTTCAAAATCTGTTTCTAATAGTATTCCTTCCCAGGAATTTCAATTCCCATACATATACAAAAATGATTATACCAACAAAAAATGCTTAGACAAAAGTACATTTGCTCTTTGCAGGGTGAAGTCTCTTCACCCTGGAAATGTAGGGTTTGAAGATACATTGCCAGAGAACCAGAAGCTGGGTTTAGTTCTTTCAGCCTAAGTCTCTGTCTCTGTGTACACTTTGTGGGTAGTTTCGTTGAATGTGCATCATATCCAAGTCAGGGGATGTGGTCATTGCAAAAAACCCACAAAAATCAAAACCAACCAAACAAAAAACTATCATATTCAACTGGGTAGGATTCTCTTCAGGTAGTAAATGCCCTCAAGGAAAGGATGTATCAGATATTAAACTGATAAGAACAGATACTACACTTGATCTTGGCCAAAAGGCCAAGAAGCTATATTGTGAAATAGAAAATATTTTAAAAGGAAGAGGATGTAGGGGTAAATAATGAGGTGAAGAAGAATGTGACAACATTAAAGAAAAAAGGAAACAAAACATATGTATATAAGGAGCAGGGGTTTGCAGGGCGGGAGGAAAGGGGAAAAATGAGAATCAAGTCATGTCATATTCTGGTACAAACTCTCAGTGTTGAATGTGACGATGTGTATTCATAATTTACCAATAAAGATTTTAAAATTTGTAATAAAATAAAATAAATGTCCTTGGGGTGACACTCAGGCTAAAAGTATCACTGTTCTGAGAAGTCTTCTATGGGATATGTTTTCCAAATTTTATGTGTTGAAAATGTAACCCACAAATTAAAAATTTAATGTGTGCTTTGAAATGAGTTCCTTGCAAAGTAATCTGTGTAAGATGAGGTCAGAAGAAGTTGAGTTATTTTAGGAAGAGTGACTATGTTGATCTTTACAAGTTCCTCATCTGTCCGCCAAACACTGTCAATAGCTCATGAAACAGTCATTGTTTTGGATAATGTCAGTTATTCTTTCTACAGCAAGTAAGACACTCAGATATTCTATTGGGAACTGACTGGGTGGGAGGTATTCTAGAGCATATATTGAAGACCCTAACCGTCCACTTCTGGAAGATGCTTACAAAGCACACAGAGCCTTTTGTAGCTGATGCTCGTATATTCTCCTCCTCATTAACACAGAATAGAGAATCCTTGGTGGGATGTGACTTGAGAGAAGGTGCTGCAAAGCAAGGAAAATGAAAGCTATAACTGCTTGTGCCACATCCTGGAGTCCTTTGAACTTTTTGGACACTGATCACTCAATATGCTCTTTCTATTTTATAATAAAATTGTACAGTGAACAATAAATTATAAGTCACAGGTATCAACACAGCTTTCATGATTGATTTGGTTCAAGTAATTGTTTGATGTAAAATAGTCATGCGTTCAGTCCTTCAGCTACACCAAATGTTTATCTGCATTGCAATAAGGAGCATGTTGTCCACAAAGATGAAACACCTTATTTCCCAACCCTGGGGAACTCATTAGTGAAGGCCTATCACTCCACAGAGGTCTAAGTGTGCCAGAGACATTTCCAATATATTTAGAGGTGTGATGACTCATAAAGACCCAAGTGTTGGGGCAGCTTGCACTGCCGCCTGGACCTACTTTAAACTCCCTCTGTCCCTGGCTCCTTTCTAAGCCAGCAGCTTGCAGACAAATCCTGGCAAGAGCGGGAGGATCCTGCAGAGATGGTGGGGTGGCAGTCACAGTGCAGGGAGGCAACTGAGCCAATGCTCAGTGGATTTGGGGCATCCATGTGAACCTCACAGGGCAAGTTCTGCTAATTGACAAATAAGAACAGATGCACCACAACTTAGTTTTATAACAAGTAACTTTTTTTGGCATCTTAAAATTCCTCAGCCAGTCTTCCCAAAACAGTTGTCAGTATTGGATTAAACCATACCCAAGTATTTGAAAATATACTCCCAAATAGCAGCCATGACCTTCAGAACTTGACGATCCAAAATTACAAAAAGAGAAAAGAAAGAAAACATACTGAGGTTAGCATAACCTTTTCCAGTAATACTCCTAAGGTTCCATACCAACTAGCAAAGGACATAGAGTTCAAAGAGAAAACAAAGGACTAGACTTTGCAACTGATTCATACGGTTTAAAAAATAGAAATTAGAGTTTAAGGGCCACAAGTAAGATGACTTTTGTAATCTCATGATATAATAAGCAATGAAAATGACATTGTGGAACAAATATCTCTGCTCCACTAGGCAGAAAGAAATGAAGAGATTCTACAGATACTAAGTGCATCTACTTCTGATACAGATTTTGAAAATGGAGAAATAGCCACAGTGTGGGTTTGTTTGGGCACACCCACCTAAAACAACAATGGGCTGAAGTTCCATGCATTCCCTAACCTTCACAGGGTTCTACTGTGACAGTGAAATGATAGAAGACTCCTGGATTCTAGCAATGAGAATACACAAAAAGCCAGCATCCAATTCTCTAGAAGGCTTGGATCTGTATCTGTCTTCCATTTGAATTTAAGAACATTCAAGTTATCCAGCTATATTGCAACAAGCCATATTCAGGAAAGTTCACACCTTTGCACAGAACTCTGTTCACTCTAACATAATTTGAGACCTGAGGATACATACTTTATTCTTGTTTAAAATAATTCATTGGTTTATTTTTGTTTTGTTTTGTTTTGTTCTATTTTGAGGCAGGTCTTGTTTTTTGTTTTTGTTTTGGTTTTGGGTTTTTTTTTGGTAGTTCAGGCTGGCTCTGAGTTCTTCCTTGACCTCAAAGCAATCCTCCTGCCTGGCTCTGAGCTCTTCCTTGACCGCAAAGCAATCCTCCTGCCTCTGCCTCCCAAATGCTGAGATTCCAGGTGTGAGCCACCACACCTGGCACTGTGGTATGTGGTTCTGATTGCTATTGGATGTGAATCTTTATGCCCAGTATTGTTGTGTGTGGTTACCAGGGATTGAACCCAAACCCTTGCATTTGCAAGGCAGGCAGCAGAATCACTGGGTAAATCACCAGCCCTAAAAAAATTCAGTTTTAAATGTTCGTGGGCTTTACATTTTTAAAGCAGTTATAGATTGACAGCAAGATTGAGAGCATAGACATTTCCTATGTCTTCCTTTCCCTGAACACATGAATAACCTTTTACATTCTATACTTCCAACAGATACATACACACAAACACACTCACACATTAGATGTTAATTTAATATTTATTATTTATTATACATTAAAATTAATAAGCCTGTATTGATACACATATATTGTTATGAGTATCAATTTTCATTGACTTTTTATTCTGATTACCATTTAATTATGCAAATAGCCCACAGTTTGTTTATGCTTTCATCTATTGAACATACTTTAGTTTTTCCCCATTCATGAGATTAGTAATGAAACCTCTATAAACATTTGTGTATAGATTTTATGAAAATGCATGTTTACATTTTTTAGGAATAGCACCTTGGAATAGGATTTCTAAGATACATGGTAAGTATATATTTAGCTTTATAAGAATGTACCAAATCATTTTCCACAGCATATGTAACATTTTTCACTTGCACACATCTCTATATTTGTTACTGCTAGAGTTTGCACGTTTTATTTTAGCCATTGTAGTAGTTCTACAGTGGTTTCTTCATGATATGGTTTTACTCTGCATTCTGCTTATGGCTGATGATAGCAAAAGATCTTCACATGCCTAGTCTCCTTCTGTATATATAAACTGTCCTTCCTTGAGGTGTCTACACTTTATCTGTTGGGTACATTGAGTAATACATCTTCTCACTATTGCATTCTGTGGGTTCTATTATATTTTATGACAAACTCTTTGCATACCCCATATAATTGCAGTTAACCTGTAGACAGGTTATAGTTAAGAGCTGTCCTTATGTAAGGCCACTGGAAAGAGCTGAAAAAGACAAAATATGATGTGCTACAGGCAACAGAGGACTTGTATGTGAGCCAGTGCTTGACCTGACTCTGAGCAGGAAGAGCAAGAAAACAAGAATAGGATATGTGGAGGAAAATATATATTCTACTGTTCATTCTTAGATGATCTACAAACAGAAAATGCAGGACAAAGTACAGTTTATTTGGCATGGGCAAGGCGCAGTTTAAATCTTCCAGGTGAATGCATTCACTGACTTCAGTTTTAAACAGAAAAATAGATACCTTAGGACAAAGGCTTACAACATATAGCATATGGAAATCACACACACACACACACACACAAACACACACACACACTCACACATGCACACACAACCTATTTAGATATTGAAGGGTCTCAGAAATATCTTTATTCAAGAAAATGAGTGATTATTTGCTTTAGATTTTGTGTTATATAAAAATGTTACATTTAACTAAAGAATAGTTCTGGTATTTCTCCTAATTGCCACCTTATTGTCTTCCTCAGTTAATTCTTAATTGACTGACTCATTATTTACTTTTTTAAGGTTAAATACTACTGAGGTTATAAAAAGTAAATCTCACTTCTTATATTTAAATTAGCAGAGAAATCATCCACAATCAAGAATATCTGCATCTTTCATTTACCAAGAAATGTAGACACAAAGTGGTTTATTGTTCTTTTCTGTCTGTGCTATTTGTGTCTATTCATCTGTATGAAAGCACATTTTCTGTAAAGCAAAGTATTTGTTCTTAAATAGTTTTTACAAAGTTATACTTATTTTTCCAGGCTACATCTTAAAACTGTTCAAATAAATTTATTTATAACAAAAACATTGATAATGCATTCCATTTTGAATAACACATTAAATAATTTAACAATATACTTTAGAGCAGAAGGGTTAAATACGTACATGGCAGAATAACATCCCACAAAAAAATCAATCTCCCAAATTTCAAATAATGTATTGAATTACTAAAAAGAACACTTAAAAATTGACTGCAATGCTGTTATTCAAGACTGCTGCAAAACATAAACTTCCTTTGTAGAAAATAGACAATTTATTTGGCTAATCACTTTCCATAAAAATTGCTTCTCAAATAACATTAAGGAGTAACGCCCAAATTTAAACAAAAAGCAATAGAACCTGAAATACAAAGATAATAATGGAGACTATTTCAAAAGAGAAAAATGAGTAAAAACCAAAGTATAGGAGGGATATGTGCCGAAGGAAGTGAAGGCAAAAAATTAGTAAAGAGGTCAGTGACTTTAATATTCTTCATGGGTGAACAAAACTGAAACTTAGGCATCAGACCATATGAGAAAAAAAGTGTGGACATCAACATGCAGCGTATATCCCTGATTTTATTGAATTCTTTCCTATGGTCCTAGACATTATAAGGATGAAGAAAATCACTACAGCAATGTTTCTGTAACTGAGGTTTTCAATCCGTAGGAAATATCTCAAAAGTAGTACAGATGATCAAAACTATAAATGCGTCTGTAACTATTTAGGAGACATTCTCACATTGACAGTGACAGAGGTCTAACAATTTATTTTGACCATTTGAAGAAATATGAATGATTGATTGTACTTACATATTTCATGTTTATGAGATACTTTCATTCAAATGCTTTACATGTATCCCCATCATTCAGGTCTTAATTACACAACCAGAAGGACTTATATAATTGTCAAGGGTATGTGCCTCCTTCCAAGTAATTTGAAATGTTTGCAAGTTTTAAATGATGATGAAGATGATGATGCCAACATAAATGTACCTCAGGTCATAAGCATGTATTCATGTAATATTATACCTTTTTTGATAGGTATGCTATGCACAACTTTAATATTAAGAAAATAAAGCAAAGTACAAAAGAACAATAGGTATAAGAATAAGAAAATATTCTAATTGTTCAGAATTCAGGATAGAATTTAGAAATATAAATATTCAGAGAGGGACTTCAAAAAAGATGCATATGATTAAATTTTAAAAGAAATGAAGAAAATTATAACATCTAAGAAAAACGAGTACATCACATATTAGGATAGAAAAATTAGATTAACATTTCATGTTTCATATTTTATGTCAGAGGAAAATGGAAAACATGTTTAAAAAGTTAGAGAAGAAATAACCCAAGGATTTTTATTCAGCAAAATTAAATTTGAATTGTAAAGATCATTACAGTTATCTGTAAACACAGTTACAGTTATCTGTTAAACACATTACAGTTATCTGTAAACACAGATGGATTGTTTATTTTAGGTTATTTTTATTAGGTTATTTTTCTCATAAACCTCCTTAACTGAAAGGGGTGAAATAACAACAATAACTGTGGATGTCTTAACCTTAGAACTGATATCAATTATTAAATACACAGGTTGTTTTTTTAAAGAACTAAAACTAAGTAAACACCAATGGTACAATATATAGTAGCCTTACACAGTGAGAAATGAAAGAGATGATTTTAACTTCCCCACAGGTACAGTCACTTGCTAACTAAATAGTAGATACAATAAATAATTTCATAATAGTTTTGACATTAATAAATCTAAATAAAATTGATAGAATATGATTCATCCCAAATAAATCGATTTGTGAACAATAATCACTAGCATCATACAATGTGACTACATCTGGTACTGTGATATATTAATTTAAAAAATCGCCATTCTCCAGCCAAAGGAATTAGATTTGATTGACTCTGAACCTTTAGCTAAAGGATGCTTTCACTGAAAAGGACTCTCCACTGCACGTCTTTGTGAATTTCCATATTTGCATTTTGATGAAAAATAAAGTGTGATCAAACTGATTTAAAACTCCTCTAATGTATGGAGTTTTCTAAATGTAAGTCCATATTACCAGATATTTAAATTAGTCTCTTTTTTATTCTATAAGGTTATAATGAACAGAATTTAACTGACTCTTTATGCAAGTCCATAATCTTACAATAAATCCTAGAGAAGAAATTTCTGGACCAAAGGCCATGTGCAAATGGCTTCTGATACATATTTCCAGAATCCCCTTCCAAAAGATAATGCATGACTGATGACTGTTTTACCAGCTATCACACCCTTTCACCTTCTCTGGCATATTGATTATATTTCTGCAATTTGCTTTTTTAAAACATTCTGATATATAAATATTAAACATGACTGAGCTTCAGTTACATGGATATAAATGTTCCATTATAAAAAAGCAGCTTGGGATAAATCCAATAATACATTCCAGGTGCAGCCAGTTGTGTTATTACTGCTATTTGTATTAATTCAGAGTGTAACAAAAGCTTCAACAGTGATATATACAAGAAAATCATTCAATCTATTTTAATTTCAAACACTTAGAATAAAATGTACTATCTGCTATTTAGGTCAATTGCAACTATTATGCTAAATGGACCAACATAAGAGATAGACTAACCATAATTCATATTTTAATAGACTTGTCTCTACAATGTCAAAGTGGCATTATGTGAATTCATTGCTCTAGGAAAATAGGGAATGAGAAGAACAGCTTTTTTTCCTTATTGCTGGAGCCTGATACCCTTATTTCTGATATCTATTTGTCTAAATGAGTTGAAAACCAGCACTTAATTTTAATGGGTGGGTGGAAGATTTTGCTTTTCAATCCCCATAGAAATTAAAAATCACTTTGCAAAAGAATTGTAAGTTAAAACTAGAATCAGAATTAACTCTACAGAGATGTGTGTGTGTGTGTGTGTGTGTGTGTGTGTGTGTGTGTGTGTGTGTGACTTTATCTGTAGCTGTGAGTAAAAACTCTCTGACAATGTGAGTAGTGCTTTGTTTCTGCTGGATACAATCCATCTGATGGAAATACCTGTCTCCACCATAATCTTTTGATGCTTTGTCTTCTGCTGGATTCACCAACGTACACGAGATAAATATCTCCTGAGCACTAATATCTCCTCCAATATTCTACTATTTCTAAGCACATTACTGCTGCTACTGCCACTTTTACCACCACACCCAAATGCCACAGTTAAATCACATCTGCTTGATGTGATGGTGCTTTTGTGTTGGTCATTACTACAAAAATAGTTTTTTACACCGTCGAAACTACCTGGTGCCTTGTCAATTTTGATCAAACAAAACAATGTTTCTTTGTCATTATTCTCACACTTCGGAGAAGGATAGAGGCTCTGTGCTGTTCATGGCTTCTTCTTGCTTTGCCTGCTCTTCTACAGGTTCTCCATCTCATACATGTATTGCTGTGTTCATCTAATGTACAGCTATAATCTGAGAGTGAAGAAAAGACAAAATGGTTCTGAAGGGTTCACTCTGAATCTGTCTTTCTGAATCATTATGTCCAGTGAGGCTGTGTGAGGTAGTTCCCATTAGATTTTACCAATAGGCATCTTTTTTGTCATCTTTTCAACTCTGTAGACAAGTACAGATATGTCTGAACTCCAGATATGAATATGAATAGCCTCAAGCTGTGACTTCTGCCACAGTTATTAATTTGATGACAGCTCAAGTAGGATGAAGGATGGATTGACTAAATTTAGATGGGTCGTTTTCCTTATTACTCACCGGTCAATCTCACCTTCTCACTATGTGTCCTGACCTTACACAAGCACTACTCCCACTGCAGCCTAGCGCCAGGGTTTTCATACTAAGTGACTGTTTAGAGACTGACTCACGAGTAGGAGGAAAAAATTCAGACAATCATTACCAAATTGAGCTAATAACAAAATTCCATTCTGTTTCAAGTAATGTTTAGTCACTGGCTATTTACAAATATCTTTGATGTTTTCACTTTTTTGTCTATCTGCTCATTTTATGTCATATATAAATTATTGAGTAGAGGGTATATTATTGATTCACCTGAGTATCTTTCTGTCTAAGTTGAGAAGCAAAAACTGAGACAAATATTCATTAATGTTTAGACCAATAAATAATTTCCTTCTTTCATATGGTTTTATAATTAGCTTTTCCTAGAGGGTAACTCCAAGTTTCTTTTCTCTTGCTTCTTCCTCTTTCTTTACCCACTTCCTCTTTCTTTTTATTCTTTTGCTATTTGGAAACTTCAAGTAACATTTTGATATATTTTCTTACAATTATTTTACATATCTTTAATTGAATCCACTCTTCAAATTAATGATTCCGATCAACATTCTTCTTATATTGTAAATCGGAACCAAAAGCAACCTAATTTTCATAAGTACATAAAGTTCTCCCTCAGAAAGTTGTAATCACTGACTCATTGTTGAAGGCGTTAGAAACCCCCATTCACATTTAGCAGGTATAAAGAGAGAGAGAAAGAGGGAGGCTGAAGTTGTTGTCTCAGATCTCTGAAAAGGGCAGGTAATACCAGTCTGAGAAATGGCTGAACTAGGAGCTGAAACTACAGGCTTCTTTATCCCAGCAGTGGCCCCATTTGTTGGTAGCTTTATTTCTTATAGAAGGCTGTTATCACATACCCCCCAGATGGCGTTCAGTGCTATAGCAGCTCTAGTCCAAATTGTCTATCTTTTCATAAATATTTCAGTGGCTGCACCAAGACAGAGTCTTATTTGGTCCACCCACCGCAGAGCCCACTGGATGAACTAGAAGAGTGTAAGTGGAAGCTGAATCAGACGACTGCCTGGAAAGGGACAATCGAATAAATGATAGATGGATGGATGGATAGATAGATAGATGATAGATAGACAGACAGACAGATAGATGGATGATAGACAAATAGATGATAGATAGATAGATAGATAGATAGATAGATAGATAGATCAGAGCAACATCACTAAATAAGGAAGATTAATATTAGGCCAACAACAAAAAAGCAAATATCCAAGTAGAAGATACTTGATATGTCCATGTGACTATTTCATGAGGAAGAGACCGAGTGATGAAATATATATTAAGGTTACACAAAAAGACTTTTTTTATTTTAATAAGAACTGCATAATCTTCCATCCAGTCCAAGGAATCTACGAAACCGTGACTAAAAAGAGCTCTATTAGTCAGATGTGGTGGCAACAGACCTGTGATGTCTCTAATCTGGGAGGCTAAAACATGAGAATTGTGAGTTCATGTCCAGCCTAGGAAAATTAGAAATTTAGGGAGACTCTGCCTCAAAATTAAAATAAATAATAAGAGTGGGAGGTAGTTCAGTGAGGATTTGGGTTCAATCACTATAAGATAGTATTATGGCTTGTGTTTAGATGGCTCATGAAGCCTCACTCACTCACAGGTGGGGCTTTATCTGGAATTGATCTGAGATGCAATCCTAGGGCTCAGAGCACTAGGGTTGAAGGAGGGGGTGAGTAGCACTCACCCTAAGTAATATGCAAATGATCAAAGGGGCAGAAAGACTCGGTGGAGGGCCCTCACTATTCCATTGTCGCTTCTGCTGTCTTCCACTGCCAGTAACCGCCACCCCTCTGCCACCCTGCCTCAGGGCTAGCTAATTATGGAATGTAACCTCTATGAACTGTGAGCCCAACAAACCTTTTCCTCTTAACTTTGCATGTTCAGTATTTTGTCTCAGCAAAGAGAAAAAAAAAAGCAACTAAGATAGGTATATGACAGACAGATATTGACTGTTAGACATTGATTGATAAATGATAGGTAAATCAATCTGCCATACAGGTAAGCAGAGTGAAATATTGAAATGTTCTTCTTTATACTTTGCTTTATTTCTGATTATCTTATTACTGGCTTTCTGTCACCCTTGTATATTCCACTACAATCATTTGGCTGCTGGCTCAAATTCAACCATTTGGTTCTTCATCTTTATTCCAAGATCTTAAACCTACATTTTATTCCCTTTCTCCAATTTGTTCATCCAGGCCAAGGGGCCAAAAGGAAGCTGTGTCAGACAAGTTTCCAAAGAAAAGAAATCACAGGGATCAGACAGTAGAGAGCAGGAATCAAGTTTATTTTCCAACAAAGTATTTATAGTAGTTTTTATCATCTATAACACAGAGTAAAAGAAAGCATTTTGGATGACCTTCCAGACCGTGTGGCACACGCGCGGTTGTCTATATAGATTCATTATTATACAAAAACGCCCCACAATGTGCCTGCACTAAATGCCGAGACTGCGTCCTCAGGTGTCCTTGGATACCCTCGGATTCCACTCAGATACATCTCACAGTGACCCCTACAGTGTCCTCCCTGCTCTTCCAGCATTCTGAGCTAAACACTTCTTAAAGAACTTTCTAACCACTGCACCAGACAGTGTTTATCTCTAGACCTTACAGAGACCCTTATTGATAAATGCCCAGACTGGTTTATTCTACTTTATTCTAAAACTTGGGTTTGGAAGTCAGTTTGGTTGAACAGTGTAGAATGAATTCCTCATTAAGATGGCTGAACTGCCCGGAGCACGTGGCTTGAGAACATGTAATTTAGTCAGGATTTAATGCTTCAATTCTGAGTGAGGCAGATGGCAGGAAACCTACAGGTCCCTGGTCTGTATCTCATCACAATCAAGCATGACCACTTAACTGTTTTAATTATCTGTATGCAATGCAAGCTCAAAAGATGCACATCAAATAGACAAATAGCTGTTTCAAATAATGGGCAGAGAGCAATGATTGTCCTTTGGATAATCCAAGGCTTGAGAATGTGTGATTTCCTTGAATTAAGTGAAAATGTCCATTTCCTGTTCCCACTTCACCCCAAAGCAGTGAACCACTGATGTCCAGTGGTGGCCCTCAACCCTGAAATATTTATTTAAGGATATATATTTATAAATAAACATATTTGTAGACATATACTTATTTATAAATATTTATTTGAGCATATATCAAAGAAAAATTTAGATATCAGTAAAGATACAGTGAATCAAAATCTCTGAATGTGGGGCTATGATATATATATATTTTTTAAAAACTCCCTAGGATGATTCGTAAGATCATTTTGGTTTGGGAACTACGAGGATGCAGCATCCGATCCCAAAGCAGAAGGAAAATCAATAGCCAGAGCGCATGCGCTCCACTCGTACAGGCAGTTGCTTATCATTCCTTTGCTTGTTCTGAATCAAAAATAACCCAAGCGTTTCTTCATTTGGGGTCTGAACAAAATGCATGAGTGCAGCACCCACCCTGTCGACACAGCGCATTCGAAGGTCCTTCACGGATGAGGTGACCATAATAGGAAAGCACAGGTGACCGGCTGGGGAAACCTGTAGCCTCACCGCTCTACTAATTATCACCGCGCTCGGTTAAAAACGCCAGGCCAGGGCAGGTCTCCATTTGAACAAAGTAGTAAAATTGCCTTGTGCTGTATGTATTGATTCTACTTTAGGTATTTGTAGTTACATATAAAAGACAAAATCAAACAAAAACAAGAAAGAATATTTCTTTCAATATAAAAATTCCAGCAAACTCTGCTCTTCGTGTGATGCAGACTAGTCCAGTAATGGGTATTTTCACTTTCCCCACTTTTTAGTGAAGCCCCTGACACAGACTTTCACAGATAAAGCTGTCCATAACTTCAATTTCAAGTCACAAAGATGCAGAAATTTATGTATGATGGAGTAAAAGTAGTTAAAAGTTTATAAATACAGAGATATGTCTGCACTTGTCTGAGCTTGTGTTTTTACCTCTTACTGTCTCTGGCCCCTGGACTCTGGTTCTTCTCCAGCTTTTCTTCCTGTAGAGTCTTCACTCACCTGAGGGCTGCCCCAGCTCTTTCCTCTGCACCTCTGCTCAGATCCCCTGTGGCAGCTCTTGCACCAGGATTCTGTCACTCTTATACATTCCACTACAATTATTTGGTTGACTGACTGAAATTCAACCACTTGGTTCTTCATCTTTCTTCCAAGAATAAAGGGACATCCTGCCTCAAAATTAAAATAAATAAACAGTAAGAGTTTGGAGGTTTCCAAAACCCTTCAATAGAGATGGATCTATGACACATGACAATGACTGTGCTAGGTAACTGTGCTGTCAACTCGAATAAGAAACACCTAGTGAACTAGTTAGCACAGTCTGGGTGTCTCTGGTTGAAAGACTACCTAAAGGGGAAGACCCAGCCTGGATGGAATAGCACCAAAAAATCAGCTTGTGGCTTGGATGGAGTAAAAAAGGATTAAAGAAAGAATTCCCTTTTTGCTTGTTTGGAGGGGCTCTAGTCTTTGTCATCCCCTTTGGACGATGTCTCCAGGCTTCCAACACAGACTTCAGGTTCCCCTAAAAAGAACATGCACTGAACTCAGTGGTGTGTTCTGGCCTACGTTTGACCAGAACCTCTGCCACCCAACGAAAAGATGGCCCTGTTGCATTCTTCCATCCCAGCTCTGCTGGCACACATTTTAAGCCTACTTTGCAAATCTTTTGCAAATCATATATTTCATTTTGAGCTTGAAGAGAAACTCAGTGGTAGATCACATCCCTAGTACTCAATGGGGCTGGATTTTGATCTGTAGCAATACACACACACACACACACACACACACACACACACACACACACACACACATACACACACACATAATATAAATCAGTTGAAGATTTCCATTCTTTGTATGGGTTCCCAAACCACAATCCCCACTTTAAAAGTTCCTTTCTTATTTTCACTCTTACATACCCAATGCTGTTTGTTCATCCTTTGTCCTGCACATTGTGGAATCTGAATTCATCTCTAATCTTAACTAAAATAAGGCTCTTCCTAAAAAACCCTAGATTTCCTTGGAAATACCTCCAGTAAAATTGAACTATTCTTGAACTCTTTGTGGAATTCCAAATCAGATATAAAATGGTGCTTCCTATTTTGCCAGAACTTGTCATTACTCATCTGCCCACATTTTAATCTCAGCTCTTGAATATCAGCAAGTGGTACTGCTTCCTCTTAGTGTCTGACACTTATGAAACTCCTTTTTTTCTTCTTCACATTCTTTGATGATCTACAAAGCCTGGTTCGTCCGTTGTGTCTATTCTTACTAGGCCATCAATTTTAATGCTTTCTAAAAACAGAGTGTAAAAACATACACTCTTCCACTAATTGTGACCTCAACTTATGTGATTTCTATTCATTTGCCCCTCAAGTCCCACATGTACTCTTGCTATCACCCAAAGCAGTTCCATATTTGAAATACTAAATAATGATTCTAATTCCATTGAATATTTGTCCCTATATCTACACCATTACTTTCAATCTTCATATTTAGACCTCAGTAAGCTTTGTACCTCATTTTCATTTTCATTTTCTACCATTTTATTGAGTTCATCTAGGGATTTCTTTCTAGACAGATGTCAATTAATCACTTACTTTTTAAAATTTCTTGTCAATGCCTTCAACAGATTGGAATTCTAAGATTTTTCAATTGTATTCAAAGACAATGCTTAACAAAAATAAAACTTTTGTTCTCAAGAGCAGTCTTGTCACTGGATTCATGGAAAGATGATGAGCATTATGTATAACAATATTCTACATCTAAATCTTTCAGTGTATTTCAATGCTAGTATATTCCACACACCTTCCTGTCTCAGAAGTATCTTTCTCCTTTACTATTTCTCTGAGCATTTCTTCACTATATCTTTCAGCCTTCCATTTGCTCAGTCTTCTAAGCACTCTCTGAATAGTATACCTAGATGATTTTACAAAATAGTGCTTCCAATTATCACAAAATGCTGAATATTAATGAATATCCACATGTCTCTCTTTGTGGCTAGCTGATCTATTTATACTTTTCTTAAACTAGAATTTCCTCCTAAATTGAAATCTAAGTATTTCTCTCAATGTTCCATAGGCATTTCAAATTCAATATGTCTAAAAATAAATATCCTTACTGTATGAATAGGCTCACTCGCCTCCCTGAAATACAGCTTATTTTTTAATTGAAATATTTACTTGGACATTATGTATACACATCATGATTGCACTCATCAGTGAGAATTTGTACCAGTATATGACATAACAATTCTCATTTTTTCCCATGACCCTACCCACCCTATCACCCTAACCCCCTATTGACATAAACTTTGTTTTCTTTCTTTTTTTGTAAAAACCTCATGGCACTGGCAAAGCAACAGACCTGAAGACCAGTGGAGTAGATTAGAAGATCCAGAAACAACCCCAGACACACTAAGCTATCTCATTTTTGACAAAAGAGCCAAAATACCCTCAGTGGAGGAAGGATAGCCTCTTTAACAAATGGTGCTGGAAAAAATTGGACTTTAACCTATCAAAGTCTAAAACTAGATCTAGCTCTTTCACTGTGTACTAAAATAAAATCCAAGTGGATTAGGGACCTAAATATTAAAGCAGACTCACTAAACCTGCTAAAAAACAGGTTAAGTAAAACTCTTGAAGACGTTGGTTTAGGGAAAGATTTCATGAACAAATTCCTCCATAGCACAAGAACTGGTAGGAAAAAATTGATAAATGGGATCTCATCCTATTGAGTGGTTTCTGCACAGCAAAAGAAACCACCAGAAAAGCAAAAAGGCAACCAACAATATGGGAAAGAATCTTTACCAGCCATTTTTCAGACAAAGGGTTACTATCTTAAAAAAATCAATCCACCCATATGTAAAGACCCAATTCAAAAATGGGCATCTAAAATTAACAGACACTTTTCAGAGGAAGAAATAAAAGCAGCTAAAAAGCATATGAAGAAAAGTTCAACATCAGTAGTCATTTGTGAGAAGCAAATTAAAACAACATTAAGATTTCATCTCACTCCACAAAGAATGGCTGCTATCTCAGAATTAGCCAGCAACAAATGTTGGTGAGGCCAGAGAGAAGGAACCCTTCTCCACTCTTGATGGGAATGAAGACTCGTACATTCCCTGTGGAGATCGGTTTGGAGATTCCTCAAAAAACTACAGTTAGAGGTGCCATTTGACCCAGCCATCGCTCTGCTAGGTATATACACAAAAGAATTAAAACATTCATGCCACAGTGACATATGTGCGCCCATGTTTATAGAAACTCAGTTTGTGATAGCTAAATCTTGGAAACATCCAAAATGCTCATCAACTGGAGACTAGATAAAAAAGCTGTGGTTCTTCTACAGAATGAAGTATTACTCTGCCATAAAAAATGATAAGTTTGAATCATTTATACTTAAATGGACGTACTTTGAGGACATCCTCATAAGTGAAATAAATAGGTCACAGATGTACAAATATCATATCTTTTCTCTGGTATGAGAAAATAAAGATGTAAATGAGTTCTAAAATGTAGGTTATACATTGTGAAATAGAAAATACTCAAAGTGAAATGAGATGAAGGGGGAAAAATACTGAGATTATAACAAAAAAAGAAACGAAATACAGCTGATTTTGAAGACGATCATCTTGGAAACCATTATACACAAACTTATGAATCATCTTTTACTTTTCATTCCTTAAACTTCTTAGAAACTAATCTTGCCAATTTTACTCATGAAAATATTTTTGTCTAAACTTTAGGGGGAGTAATAGGAATGGAGAGAAAGAACAGTCATCTTCTCGATTCTGAAAACTTTCCCCACAATTTAATGTTCTGTTTTTCTTTTAATATCTTATCAAATGGCCTTATATTCTATTGTGTTTTCATTTCTCCTACCCCACTGCCAATTTCTACCATGTCCTTTTCTAAACGGTGTTATTTTCTGGATTAACTTAATCAATGACTTCCCATTATTGCATTCAGAGACCACCGCAATGTGATTTTCATCAACCTTATAGCACACCAGTTTTTTGCTAACATCTCAATACACAAAGGCATACAACTGACAAGTTCAGTGTCCAATGAAACTGAAGTCTGTCTTACAGAATGTGGTCCTTGTCACTTCTGAGTATTTAATGAAGTGTAGATTTTACACTGTAGCAGGCTAGCCCACTCATCTCTGGATAAGTAAATGGAATTTTAAAACATGACTCTGTAACAGTTTGTCACTCAAAAAATACTTTTTCTTTAGGATGAATTAACTAAACATGTAGAATTATAATTTTCTGTCTTCTATCAGTTTATGGACTTTAGATTTTGCAGAAACTGTACAACCTATAAATCCCAAGACCCATAGTTCTTAGTTCAAATCATAAGATTCATCCAGTGAATATGTATTCAGAAAATAAATGAATAAAAGCATGAATGAAGTTTTAGTTTTTCCTTCAGAGAAGGAAGAAGCTCACTGGAGCACAAACAAACTTTGTCATGAGGGATTTAGAAAGTATGAAAATGTACAAGAATTACTTCCTTGAGAACTGGAGTCAGGCACTGTATATACATATTAGCATAATCTTTTATGTCTACTTGATTCTTACAAATATTTGTTTAGTGGACAAAGTAATAAACTATTAAAATCAAAGGTATAAGGGTATAAAGTTCTGTACATTTAAATATTTCTATCTGAATTGAAGAATAGTCTGTCCCTATTTTCAAAATCATCTTCCAAAAAGTTCAACCTAAGCTTATGTATGCTGTATTTTCCAAGTCATAAAAGTATACAAGACATTTCATATAAATTTTTATCAGAAAGTTAGAATTGATTTTTAAAGCATTGGACCTATTAAAAATTAGATTTCTGGGTGACAGACTTAGTTCAGTGGTTCTGGCACTTGCCTTGCAAGTGCAAGGGCCCAGTTTCCATCCCTGGTAACCACATACAATGCCAGGTGTATCCAGCAGCAATCAGCACATCCAGCAGCAATCAGCACCACATACCACAGTGCCGGGCATCGTGACTCACGCATATAATCTCAGCACTCAGGAGGCAGAGGCAGGAGAATTGCTGTGAGTTCAAGGCTGAGCTCAGAGCAAGCCTGAACTATAAATGGTAGACCATTTCTCAAAAAAAATAAATAAATAAAGTTAGATTTCTACTGTCTAGACAACTTACACAACTTAAAGTTGTCTACCAGTCTAACAAGACTATCACTTAAATACAAATTTCAGTTAAACAATATGTTTAATGTAATTATGCCACAAGTAATATTTGTCACATATATCAAAAGGTATTTTTTATCACAAATTCAAATTTTACTGGGTTTCCTGATTTTATAAAGCAACTAAAGTTGTTTATAAATCATAAATTCATATGTTCAAGAAGGGCTTCTTTTTTTTATAAAACTTTTGATATCCTCAGTGATTCTTGACTGTCCAGTGGAGGAATAACTATATATTCTAAGTTGATTAGAGGTTATCTCCACTGTCTTTATTAATCTCCCCCATGCACGTCAGAAGAGGATTGTGGATTTCTTTACATTTAGAAAATCTTTAACCCATTTCAGATTCTTTTATCCAAATTCTCCTAGATTGCTTAGAAAGTTGTGAAAACACAAGGTTATCCTACCCAGGTACCCATATATTTTCTTTTATTTCTTACTCCTCTACAAATACTGTTTATTCTCATGAGAAGCAAAGGTATTATCTGGGAAAGTTTCATATATTCATCAAAATGTCTGTGAAATATATGATTTATACCTCCAACACATCCAAATACCAAGGACCAAAACTTTTGCATCATTTTTTCTCTCTGATATTCTAATAATTTAGTGAGAAAATGATTTTTTTAAAAGCCCAACACAATTTTATCACAAATAAGGTTCATAGGACAAACAGATATAAGGAGGGAAAAGAGAAATAGAGCCATATAGCTATATAAATTTATTGTGCGCACACATAAGCAAATATATCATGTTAAAAACATAAATTGGCCAATGTATACATACATATGGATGGATGCTTACATAATAAATGTATTTATACATATGTATAAGTACATATGTGTAAATAGACTTATAGATAAAGATTGTGTACATGTGCATGATCATCAAATAAGCCTTCACTTAGTCTGGTTATCTTCCTATTAAAGGACAGCATTTGGTTGACTGCATTCTGACTTTTTCCCAAAGATTTAGAATGAACTGCTGTTGGTATTTTAATTATAATATAATGTAGCATGGAGAAAATGGCTCACTACTACATTCACTAAAGTGGTTAAATTCACCCCAGAGTCAGCAAAACATTTCCATGAGTAGTTAGCACACAGATTGCACAATTCATTTAACTGAAACATGCAGCAAGTGATTGGTGTCATGAGATTAGAATACACAAGGTATATTATATGCAAGTTCATCAAGAGATGTGAACCGCTGCATTTTGCCTGCTCTTACTGAAGGTCCAGACTCTCACTAACAGGGAGCTAAAGCAGCCCCTTATGAAGTAAATCCGGGTGGCATGCACTATCATCACTTCTGTGGTGTTCTGTTCCTCAAGTGCAATTCAATAGGAATTGAGCTTGGTTGGTTTGGATTCTTGCCTGGCAGAACTATTTATGTTGAAAAGTCACAAAACTCCCTGGATGGCCATCTGCACTCTGCAACAGCTTCTTCTAATTTCTTTTTCCTTGCTCCAAATTTCTTCTTATAGCCAATGTGTTGTCCCCAAAGTAACTTCTCTCAGAATGCTTCTGCTTCCAACCTGCTGCAAGTCACCTTTCTGTTCTGCAGTGGGGAAGAGACACTCACTGTAGGCTTGATGCAGTATTATGGGCACCATAATATTGAGATTTTACTCTAGACTCATCATAATGTTTATATATAATAAATATTTCATTTTAAAAACATGTAAGAAAAATAGTAAAGTTGGAGTATTGGTGTGTTGAGGACCAAGAATAGAAGGTGGTAATAACTAGTGAATTCCCCTTACTTTGTAAATGTTAAAAGATTTGTGAATGTTAAAAGATCAGACTAGGCATAAATGTATGTTGACTCAGGTTCATATTGAGGTATTGTTAATATGCTTTTGAGGATGATAATAAATTTGTGCCTCCATTTCCTTAAATCATGTGTAGCATATAATATTCAAGTAATGTATTTAGTGAACTATATTATGAGTAGAAAATAAATGTAGATTTTGGTCAAATAAATGATTTTTTTCATTACTCATAATATCAGCCTAAAACAAGCTAGGCAATTAAACCATGTAGTATGTTAGGTGAGAAGTTCAGCCCTCAGGAGAACAGTAGATTTTAATAACAGCAGTACACACAAGCACTTTTCCATGAACACCTGTAGACTTAAAGTTAATCCAAAGAAAATTACCTGTTCCAAGTTAACATGTACATCTAGGTATTTGCATATGTACATGAACTTGAGTAGATATTTCTGTCTAAATTGATACCTACATAGCCGTACATGGGCACACATATTGGCACACACAGAAGCATGCTTCAATATAAATTCATGCCTTAGATCTTTACGATGAA